>SNQN01001086.1:50101-107389 GCA_008642245.1 Bassia scoparia
CTCTCAACCCAAGTTCAAACCCAAGTCCCCTCAAGTTCTTACCAGAATTGAGCAATCAAAAACCAAACCAATGCCCAAGTCAAACCTCARAATCCCTTGCAAAGGGTGTAATKAAGCACCTCTCACCTCACAAACAATGGGTGGCCAAATCCAAAGCAATAAGGCCTGAGAAATCACYAATCAAGGCAATAATGGTGATTGGAGAGAACAAATTATATCATCTTGGCATTGGAAAGATTATAGAAGGGACAACTACGTCTCGTAAGCTACTAAACTACTCATAGAACATGATTACAACAACAATAGCAAGAGAAACAAAAGAAAAGCATGAACAAGAAGCCATTAAAGCAAGGAATTTCAACAACAAAAGGGTATCAAAGAAAACTACTTAAAACTACTCCAAATCAAGCAAAACTATGATCAATACCTTCACAAACACAAGGAGAAACAAACTAGAAGCAAAAGAATTCAAAAGCACAAGTATCAGCAATACTTATAAAAATTGCATAAAACGAAAATCATACAAAACTAAGAGCAAACAACAATAAAACTTAAATCTAAGCAAAGAAATGAAATGACCTCGAAATTTTAGGTCAAAAGCATATAAGACTTGTAAGATTTGAGCAAGCATTGAGAAAACTAGGGCAAAATTAAAAGCTTCAAATTACTCTCTAATGGTGGATTGAAGGAAGAAGAAGAAGAAGAAATAGAATTCTGAAATCTAGTCTCTATTCTAATTGCTACTCTCTAATTGTTACTTTACTTGTTCTATTCTATGTTATAATGTTTTCTCTCTCCTAAAAATATAAATACAAAGCCCAAAATACAAACTCATCTATTTTACAAGTTTGCCATTACTAAATTACACATGTGCTTCAAAACTAACTCCTCCAAGTCAAGTCAACATTACAGAAGTCAACGTCCAGGAGTGCCACGTGGACGCGCATGCGGACGCGCGTGCGGAGGTGTGTGTATAAGGTGACGCGCGTGCAGACGCGTGTGTAGGCCCAGGGATGCGCGGCCGCAAGTAAAAACATTCTGGAAAGGCTGCAAGCGCAGACGAGGAGGGGCGCGTGCTGATGCGCGTGCGAGCAAAATATGCGCGGCTGCGCCTAAAATGGTTCTCGAAAGGAGAGTGGTTGTGCAGGCACAGAGAACCATGCGCAGGTGGAGGCGCGTACGAGCAGGGGATGTGCGTACAGACGCGCATGCGAAACCCAAGAGGCGCGGCCGCGCCTAAAACCTTTCTGGAAGTTGGGGTACTTCTTGCAGGCACGTGCAAACACGCGCAGACGAAAGTTGGACGCGCGAGCAACCCTACTGCTGAACTGCTCAACTTCAAACACCCATAACTTCTTGCTCGTTGATCGGACTGCAGCTTGTAATATACCGTTGGAAAGCTCTCGAAGTCTACTTTCCAATGCAAAAATCCTAACTTGTAAAGTCAAAGTATACAAAATGATATGGCTCGAAGAAGATTTTAGAGCAAACGTTAAAGTACCTTAAGGCTCAACCAAAGCAACCACAAGCAAACCAACAAGTTGAAAAGCTTAAAACCAACATGTGAACATCTAGGCCACTTTCAAATTACTCACAAAGCTTTTAATTTAGTGTACAAAGATAGAAAAAGAGAGAAAACTAAACAAAAACCTACAAAAACCACTAAAAACCATGAAAACTTTGCAAAACTAAACAAATGGAAATCTAACCAAAAGGTTAGTAAAACGATATCGAAAACACACAAAATGGCTAAAATAAGGAAGGAATAAGTGCCTAAATGTGACCATTTTTGGCACTTATCAACTCCCCCCAACTAGGACCTTTGCATGTCCTTGAGCAAAGTAAAGCAAAGCAAAACAAAAAGAAAGAAGAAAACTATAGACTAACTCACTTTCGTAGGAATCACGGTCACTTTTAGCAACTAGTGATAAGCCCTTTAAACCCTCAAATCGCTAACAAGGATGAGGAAGGTCTCGTGAGGGTTTCCAAAGAGAAGTCCCACAACTCCATAAATAAGAAGGAATTAAGGCAAAGGTTCTCAAAAACACAAAGAACACAAGAGAAAGAACCAAAACAAAAAGAAAAGCAAAGAAACAAAAATGTGATTTGCATTTGATTCCTTAGACTTAAGGGACGCTAATAAGAAGAAAGGATGTCCCCCCAACTAGAACTCAAACAAGAGTCAAATAGATATCACAAATTGTGTGCAACGTTCAAAGCTTGCAATAAATCAAGTCATTCTACTCTCTTCCTCTCTCCAAAGCGACCCTCCTTGGCCTCAAGTAGACCAAGCTTGGTGATAACACATTGTTCAAAGGAGTGAGGTTTAAGCACATTACACTAGACATCCAAAATGAGAAATTGTCACTCGCTCCACCTTTTGTGACTCAATACTCAAGGTCAAAGGACTTTCCGGGTTGTAATCACTACTACAAAATTTGGCAAAAACACCATAAATATAAGACCAGTTAAGTATATTAACCGGTTTGGTAAGTTAAGAAACCATTTTTATACAAGGCATGGTATTTTACATCGTAATTAAGAAACATCTTATATAAATACTGGTTTCTTAGGTTGCAGGTGGACCCATTTGCGAAACAAAAAACCGGTCAACATTTCAACCGGTATCAATACTAATTTTTTTTATTTTATTAATAATTTGATAAAAAAAATCCTCTTAAATTCTAGAGTTTTCCACAAACTTGTGTTACTTGTCCAGTTGTCAATCATATTTTTCAAGTTCAAACTCTTCTCCTGATTAGTCTCTCTTAAAATTCCGAATTCTCTCTATCTCTTTATCATATATACTCCATCAATTTTCCTTTTAATTAGGTTTAGATTATTTCTCACAATTACTCTCAAATCTAGCATAAAAAAACTGCAAAATTGGTTAAAGAAATTCATGTCACATTCAACCCTTTCGCAAGGAATCAGTTTTTGATTTGCTTCTCTTCGTTTTCAGGGTAAGTTGCTTCGTCTTTGATTTTTTGTTCGATTCTTCTATTGAAAATTTGCATTTTTTTTATTTTCTGCTTTTTTGTTTTCATTTTTGATTCAATTTTTTTAAAATCTATGCTTATTCTTTCCCATAAGTCTAGTTTTCATTATTTTTGTTTTTGTTGATTTTTTTTCCTGCTTCAATTTTAATTTTTTTACTGGTTTTGTTTGCAATTCGTCTTTTCTTTTTATTTATTTTTTTGAATTTCGTTTTTTTTGGGTTGAATTTCGTTTGGTTATTTCTATGATTTTTGTTCTGATGTTCTTGGAATTTCGTTACTCATTTGTTCGAATTTATTTGATGATACGAAATCGATAAACCTTAATGAAGCTACTCAAGAAATTATTCATCGATCAATGAAAAAAATGGCAATAAGTTGATGTTTTGATTAATATGTTCTATTTGTTGTTTTTCTGAGTATTTGTTCTTATTTTTTTCAGGAGATTTAGATTCGCGACCTGACCCGTACTCGCTCAGATATGTTGTCCGTCCAAAATTCCTTTTCGCATCCAACAGTCTCTTCCCTGGCCTAACCCGACTTGGGTGGTGTTTTTCAGGAATTTTAATTTTCAGTTTCATCATACTGTTCAATTGTAATAACTTTTAAGTATTATGCAAGTTCGTTCATTGTAATATACAAATGAAATATAAGAGCAATTACAAATACTAACAACTACAAGTGTATTAAGTATTACTTGTATAATACAAGCCTATTGAATACCTTTTCTATGAGTGTGTTATATTTTTCTCCTATCTGTTAAGTTTTTGATTAATTGATATTGATGTGATATCATATGATGATGATGATGATGATAATGATGAGATATGATGATTGAATAATAATATAATAATAATAATAATAATAAATAATATAATAAAAATAATAAAATAATAAAATAATAATAATAATAATATAAATATAATAATAATAATAATAAAAATAATAAATAATAATTAAATATAATAATAATAAATATAACCATATATAAGAACCGGTTTTAAAAAACTGTTGTCTTTGTCTTTAATTTAAGAAACCAATTTTAAGGAAAATTGGTTTCTTAGGAGTATCAAAGAAACCAATTTTAAATTATAAATGGTTCCTTAAATCAAGGAAAAGAAACCAGTTTTAATTTATAACTTGTTTCTTATATTAACCTAACAAACTAAAAAAAAAAAAATTGGTTTCTTAATCTAAGAGACGTGCCAAATATAAACGTGTTGC
This sequence comes from Bassia scoparia, assembly GCA_008642245.1. Classification (NCBI taxonomy): domain Eukaryota; kingdom Viridiplantae; phylum Streptophyta; class Magnoliopsida; order Caryophyllales; family Amaranthaceae; genus Bassia; species Bassia scoparia. The sequence goes on from SNQN01001086.1 coordinate 54,322, forward strand.
AAAGTGATCTCTTAGGCCATTTTTAACCGGTGTCTTTGACCAATTTTGTAGTAGTGTAATGTATTGGCTAAAGGATGGTTGAGGAAAAATGTATTCGGCTTGTGGTGGTATACCTACACAAGTGAAGTTTAAAAACACAAAACCAAACTTTGGGGATTGAGGTGGCCCAATTCACAATACTCACACACTTAGGAGGCAAGTTTATAACACACTTGCTTTCTCCCTCACAAATCACTACACTTGAATTATTTTTCCCAAAGTGCATATTTTTGGAAATTTTTTTTTTTTTTTTTTTTTTTTTTTTGCAATGCACTTGGGAATACACTTTGCAATACTATTGCATTTCTCTTATACAAATTATACACTTTGAGGCTTTATACACATAGCCTTACACAAACTCAATTAACAACCTCTCTTCACTTGTCTTCTAAGGGTCAAAACATGTGAAAATTAAATCTGGCTAAGAGGCACGTAATGTGGCTAACAAGTATAGATAAGCTCAAAGGGTGTCCAAAGGTAAATGAAAGCCCAAAATTATTCCTAAATACGTATGTGGAAACAGAAATAAAAAAGTAAATGAAAAAGGGAAAAATAATTTGAACCCATAACCAGAAATCAATGCCTTATCACTCCTCAAGCAGTTCGGTCTAGATCTCGAAAAGTCACAACAAATAGTCAAAAGGAGGATTCTAGTGCAAACTCTCAAATTTGTGGAATTTTTTATTTGTATGTGCCTACTTGGCTCTAAAAGAACTCACAACTCACAAGGTCTCAAAATAAGCACAAAAATCACCAAGCAAGGCTTACTATCATGCACGAAGCTACTCTCGGCTTAGCTTAGAAAGCTCACCACCTAGAAAGAATCGCATGGCTTGCTTTAAAAGCGTGCCAATCAAAAGAATTCCTAGGAAGAGAGTTTCATGATCAGATTTTGAAAAGGAGAGTGATTTTGAAAAATTAAACCTTGTTAGACTCTTAGTTGGGAAGAAAATGAGTTACTTAAAACTCAAATCCCATCCAAAATCCAAATCCACCACACGAAACATAATTTACCACTTGCCTTGAAAACCAAAAGAAAGAAAAAAAAGGAAAGAAAACAAACGAAAAAGAAAAAGAAAAAGAAAAAGAAAAAGAAAACCTTTTTGGCCTTTTTGCATTTTTTTATTTTTTTGTGATTTTTCCAACTTTGCACCTAAAAACACAAAAGGCACATAACACATATATACAAGCACACCAATAAATAGCAAAAATCCTAGGACAAAGGAAACAAAACTTGGAGATACAATTTACGCTACAATCCTTATCAACCCCTTATCAACTCCAAATCAACTTGACCGAAGTCAAGGACACTATAAATAAACCTCAAGTAATAAAAGTGTTGTAGGGCCAACCCCTACAATGCCGCAAGCACATAATCCCAAATGATTGTATCATGAAGTATAAAAGAAAATCCTAGAATCTAGCCACATAATTTACAATAAATAAAGAGTTGGAGTTAGAGGAAACTTACAAAGCCACTTCCAAACCATATTATGCACAAGAGCCCCAAAACCGGGCTCACAACCAAGCTACGGCTCCTCATAAGCAAAAACAAACTCCAAACACAATAAAAAAATATAATACAAAACCAATATACAATATATACAAAATAAACAAGATATATGCAACCAAGCGACAAAAGTGACGCATTTGTGGAACTCTCATCCCCAACTAGAATGGAACCCCGTCTCGGAGTTCAAAAAGCAACCAAAAGGAAAGGCAAAGTTACACAAATGCGCATTAGACTTGATCCTACTTATCCTAGGACCAGGGTGGCGGGGGTGATGGTGGAATGAGAGGCCACGCATATTGGTCAAACCCCTCTGCATGTAGAGCATCCTCGGTGTTTGTGCGGCTATCTAGGGTCCCAATAGTGGTGGAGGGTGGTAAGAGGAACATGTGGCTCCCAACCACCATAGTAGTTGGGAGAAAAATTATAGTAAGGATTGGTCCTTCTAGCACGTCCCGCCGCTACGGGATCATCGGGGTAAGCAGGATCCCCTCTAAAGTCACATCCTCCCATTTGTTGATAATCATAGTGAGGCACGACAAGGTACCCGGAAGAATTAGGGTCCAATGTCCCCGGGCCTTGCCAATAAGGGTAAACAACCCCCTCACGGGCAATAGCATTGCCCTCATCATCCTCTATCTCCGAGGTCTAATTTGGGAGAGGACCCAGTTGGACCGGGGAGTTGGGGTAGTTGAGGTAAGGGGGATTGGTACCCTCATCCACCTACCTCTGGAAGTTGTGAAACTCCGAGTAGGAAGGTGTGACGAAAACCGTCTCGTTCGCCCTATGTAGCCTATCCACATTAGTAGTTAAATCTTCAAATTGTTTAAGAAATTCTTTGGGTGTAGAAAAAGTAGAAGGGTTAGAAGACGTACCTCCCTCCGTGTCGGAGGGGGTGCGAGGGTGCCGCTTTTGGCAGTGTTGTCGAGGTTGCACATATGGGATGTCCTCGTCCTCCTGTTGTTGTTGTTGTTGCCTTTGGAGTTCTTCGGGGGCGAGAGGGGTCGCTCCAAATGGTACTGGAGGGATGGGGCGAATGCCTCTTTGGGCACCCATACAAGCTCATGCTCGTGCCTATAGAGGTCCTGCACCGCTATAATCTCCATGGGGGTCCTACATGGGAATTCAACGTCGACGGGTGGGCGGGTCATTCTTTCACATGGGAGTAGAGATGGCAGTGGGTAAAGGACCCTGCCCGGATCCGAGGATCCAGATCCATTTTTGACGGATTTGGATCCTAATATTTAGGACCCTGATGGATCCGGGTAGGATATGGATCCTACTTTTAAAAAACGGATATGGACCGGGTCTTCCTCTAGGACCCTGTCCAGGATCCGTTTACCCATTTTTTAAAAAAAATAATATAAAATATGTTGGATAATAGTAATACTACTGAAAATGACTATCCATTATTTTAATACTGTGACTCAAACTAATTATACTCTAAATCAAAGTATATTTGTTCTTGAACTTTTTTTTTCTCGTACGTTAAATGACTTAAATATTAATCATGTATGATTGCTTGTAAACTCATGAATAGTAGGAGACGTAAGGAAGATATATGTTGTTTAGGATTTTTAATCGATTTGGTTCAATATTGTATTTTTCATTTGAAATAAAACATTAAAAAGGATCCATTTAAGACCCATTTAGGACCCAGATCCGTAGGATCCAGACGGATCTGGATCCGGGTCCTAAAAATTTGGACCCTGATGGATCCGGGTAGGATCTGGATCCTACCCTAAAAAACGGATCCGGGTCTGGATCCTAAAGGACCCTGCCCGGATCCGGTCCATTGCCATCACTACATGGGAGTACGCACCATGGAATGTCTTGCACCTTCCAAATGTCTTTCCTCCCATCATGGTAATGGAGGAACTTCATCCGGAAGCACTCATCCCTATCCAACCAAGCATGAGTGGATAGAGGAATGAGCCCGGCATAGAAGTCTCGGATCATCAAATTCAAGAATGCTAACAAAGAAATCAAACCACCATTTTGGATGGTCCCCATGTTGCTATCATTGTGAGTTATGCGGTGAAAGTACTTCGCCCAAATGAACCCCCAGTTGATCTTGTTTTCCGGCTCAGTGGGGTTGAAGTATTGTGGCCCATAGATGGCCCTCCACACAACATAGAGCTCCACCGCCGTTATCTTCCCCAATTCTTGTCGAGAGAAGAAAATGGGGGCAAAGATGCGGTGCAAGTAGCGGATCCCCGCATGAATGATCTCGGAGGAGCGAGAATTATTTTAAAAATCCTCCACTCCTCGGGTTATTGCTTTCCAAAAGGGTTGTTGCTTGGACCCCCGAACAGTACCATAGTTTCTCAAATTCCGGATTTGGGACGAAGGATCGAACCCAAATAATTCATTGACTTGTGAGGTGGTCAACCCGTAGGACTTGTTGAACATCTTAAAGTGCACCGTGTCTCTCACCTAATCAAAAGAATTGCTCCCCATGAACTCCAAGGTGAGCTTTGGATAGGTGAGGGGAGGAAGGATGGCCTCAGGGTCGTCCTTGAACACAGTTGGGACATACTTAGTCGGGATTTGCATCATGAAGAGTACCTAAAGCCCGACGTTGGCCAAAAATGACTCCACATGAGTGATAGCCCGTCGTCAAGGCTACCAAAGATAAATATCCTATCTCGGTCTTACTAGCTAAGTAGTAGGGCAAGAAAGGGTCGAACCCACGGGAATCACCTTTACCACCGGTAATGATCTTTTCTCAAAGCTAAGCAAACCAATGTCAATGGGATTGTCACTGTCACAATCGATTAAAACTAGATTATCAAAAGACTAAAAGCACTAGAGTTAAGGTTTCACCACACAAAACACACATCTAACAACCAATTGCAAACAACGAGGCATTCTAGCACAGTTCAACCGAAAAGGGGAGACTTTCAAAAGTGCTAAACCACTCTCTCAAGTTAGCTAGGTAAACCTCACTTGCAAGTCAAGACCTATTCTCATGATATGGCTTGGTCACAAGTTCGGTTTAAGCACAAAATCTCGAAAGCTAGTAACATCCCTAGATTCCGGGCCCTATTCTCATGGTTCCTTCATCTAAATAGCTAGGAGGAGTTCACATAAGAGTTCAACTCTCGTTCCTTCGTCTAAGGTCCCTAGAAAAACCACCATGGTAGCTAAGCATGGTAATTAGCAATTTTACCTCCTAACTATACAAGTCATGGCAAAAACCAACAAAAACCTCAAGCAAGCATGGTGTCACATGGTGAATTGAGGGTTTCACCCAACCCTAGCAGATAAACTACTCACACATGCTTAAAAACATAGAAAAAACCATAACTAACAAGTTAAACATCAAGATCTCAAGTTATTGGAAAATCAAGCAAAATCACAATAAACCCTAGAAATATCAATCATAAAAAACTTAACGAAATTGAAAATAAAGAAGTGCAAAGAGTTGAAAATTGTTACTAAAGCTTCAATATTATATTTGGTGCAAGAATTCTTAGTACAAGAGCTCCAAAATGTCAAAGTACTAATGTTTAAGAAGATGAATAGTAACTTACAAGCTATGGAAATTTTAGAGGAAAAACTAGGAGAGAGAAAATTAAAACTAAGCCTAATACAAGTGTGTAAAAGTTGTGGTCCAAAAGTCCCCACAAGTGGCAAAAGGCCCAACAAAAACCAGAAAATAAATAAACGGAAAAAAGGGAAAATAAGGTGAAAACCCAAGAAAACGGGTTTACCCAGAGTAGTGACGAGTAGCGGGCAGTAGCGCCCGCTACTAGTCCAGTAGCGCCTGAGTAGCGGCTTGTAGCGCCCGCTACTCAGGTCAATGCAGAACAGCTGAAGCAGTAGGGGTGTAACGCTTGAACAGAGGGGCGATACGAGGCGCGAGGCGTGACGAGGCACGACGAGGGAAGTAGCGTCCGCTACTAGGCGCGACGAGGTGCTACACCTGCAGGATTTCAAATTCAGCCAAAATGAGAGGGTAGCGGCTAGTAGCACCCGTTACTAGGGAGTAAACAGGCGCTACAACAGTGTGGAAGCTCAATGAAGATCAAACGCTCCCAAGCTCATGTGCACGTAAACCAATGCCTTGAATGGCTCCAAAGCATGTCCAAAATGAGTCTGAACTTCTCCAAAACGTGAGGGATCCATGGATACCTGAAAAATCACACCAAAGAGAAAAGAAAGGCAGAAAAAATGCTAAGAGCGGCCGTTCAAAAGTTTAGAAGTAGAATGTTAGGACACGGATGCAAATCAAAAGGGAAAAAGACTCAAAAGGACTGAAATAAATATTAATAAAAAGACTCTACAAACCGGATATAAAACCCGTACATCAAACTCCCCCAAGCTAAATCATTGCGTGTCCTCAAACAACAAAAGGCAAAAAGAGAGGAGAATGAACATGTCCCTTGGGAGAGGGTGACTCAAAATGACTCAAACACTAACGAAACACTCAACTATGCATGATAATGGACACTAACTCAAATGACGAGACAACAACCTCCACTAGCGAGTCATGGAATAACCAAAAGGAAGATGAAAGGCCCGAACCGAACGGTCCAAGGACCAACCCACTCCCACGATCACATCAATCCCTAAGATACTCATAAGCAGTGTAAAAATAATCATTCCGTGAGGGAGCATCCAAAGGATCAGAGTAAGAAGGGGAAGAACGGTCTCTCATAGGCTCCGTGAGCGGCGCTCGTTCAATAGGCTTGACTTGTGACTTTTGGTGAAACTTGGAATCAAATGGTCTTTTCGGGGTTGTAATGGGGCTTTGGTGAAGGTCTGGTAAGGCTTTTAATGTGGTGGTAAACCTAAGAGAAGCATTTACAAACCAAATATCGAACCAAACAAAAGAAAATCATCACTAAGTATCATAAAAACCTTCGGAAAGCCATAACACGACCAAACTACTAACTGAGGCACAAAACTACCCAAGTGCCCAAAATCAAACAAAGAAGAAGCAACTAATTATTTAAATGCTACAAACAACATATTTTTTGGTGATCGTACTTGCCTTGAGGTTGATAAACAATGTGAACAAGCAAGTTACGATTTTTTATTTTAAACTAAAAGAAACTATACAAGTACCACTAATATTTACAAAAGCTAAAACAACTAGTATTTACATTACTTATCTTTTACAAACCGAATATATACGACGAAACGAACCAAAACTATGCTTCTCTAGCTCCGGGATACAAAGAGGCTTGTAATGTGGCTAAAAGAAACAATGGATAAGGCTCAAAACGGGGAACAAGGGGAAAAGGAAAAAGGAAAAGAAAAGGCGAAGAAACGAAACAAACCTAAGGAAAAACTAACAAAATAGTCGAAATCACTTTCCAATTAAGTCACAAGACAAGTTCCCGATCAATGTCACATCAACGGGTCTTCAAAGCACTCATGAAAAGAAAGACCAAAGTAATGAAATGTATAACACCGATAGAAGGCTCAAAACTCTCACGGGAGAGAAAAGTACCATTCGGGACTTCCGATAATGCGGAGTAATGGGCTATCAAACTAGCTGTAAAACCAAACAAAACCACAATCAATCGAAACCTATGACTCAATTGAACTAGAGAGGTCGAAGAGGTTGGTTTAACAACCCTTTCTAAAGTGTCCAAAACATGCATAACAAAGTCCTACGAAAGATTGAGAGTCAAGATAAGACTCCCCCTAATGTTCGTCACAGGGCAATACAAGACTCAAGCTGCAAAAAAGGGAAAAAGACTTAAGACTCGAAATAAAAAGACTCAAAAGCTATAACCACAAAAAGCATGCACCAAGTAAGCAATAAAGAACCTGTACTAACTCCTCCCCTAAGCTAGATATTAGTGTTGTACTCGACACTTTCATCGCGTGCAAAGAGCTCGGGAAAGAGGCGTGTGTGGACTGCGTTGCGGTGCTCTTTCGCGTCCGTAGGGGAAAAGAAGTTGTACTAACTAGACCCCTCAGTGGCGGGGAGATAGAGTAGTGCATCGTAGTTTGGGGCATTTGGTTACTAACCTATAAGTAGAGGACAAGCCAGTAGGGCTGCCAACCTCCTGTAAACGCCTCGTGCCAGCCCTCCGCGGGTTGTGAAGTGGGGTCGCCTTAGGGATCAGCTTGACCGCCGACAATGATGTCGAAGTCATAGGGACCCTGGGGCTGGGGGTGGTAGGGGTGGGTGACTTGACCTTGTGGACCAAAGGCAGGGATCGGACCAGACTGAATTGGGATGTGAGGATAGTTCATGTATGGTCTGATCTCTCCGGCATCAGCGAAGTGATGGTGGAGTTACCCGGAGTAAAATCGGGCACACTTAGTTCTCAAGGGCCAGGGACGACTAGTCCTCCAAACAGTCAAGTCGACCTAAGATGGAGCCATGATAGGCGGGGTGACTGTGGTCCCCGCCTACCTGAAGGTCAAGCTGCTGAAAAGCAATGGCAATGTCAAAGTCCTGATCGGACTCCAGAGTAACCTGGGGCTGGGTGGATGAGTCCTGCCAAGTGTGGTGGAGGTGGAAGGTGTAGAGGTGACAGGGATGGAAGAAGTGGATGCCCTACCCTGAGGCTGAGGTGGTGGGCGACCCCGTGGTGCGGGCTCCGGTAGTGCGGTGTCCTCAGGGTAGAGAGGCTCTGCTGGCCACAATAAGGGCGGATTCCGCTGAAAGGTGGTGATCGCCGGGTTAGGGAGGTAGCAAAGATGCCTCTCCATAACCCTCCAGGTATAGCGACCACCACGAGTAGAGGCTTGGAGATCTTTAAAGCCTCCACTGAGTCGAGACAAGTTTAGTAAGTTCTGGCCATCGGTATTTCTACAATTGGCAAAGATATGACTATGTCCCAACTCTCGGGCGATTACAAAGATGTAACCGCCACACAATACCTCACCGCTAAGAACTCCGGCTTGTTTAAACAAAGCCATGCGACGCATCATTTGGTACCCAACATTGACTCGGGCACCATCTTGACACGGGTTGGTGGCTAAGGAAAGCAAGCAGAGCTCACCGTGACTCATTTTCGACAACTTGTTCTTAGTGTGTAACGAGTAAGTGATACTCGATGCAAGACACGAATTACCGTGTGGTGGATCATGTTGACCCTTTGAGTCCGGTTGACGAAGCGGCCTTGGTGAGTGATGTTGTCTCAAAATTTGTCCAAGTTAAGGTCGAGGGTAGTAGCATCAATATCAAAAATAGTGTTGTTGGGATAACACTTAAGAATTTGATTTAGTCTATTGAGGGTGATCGCATGTGCGTTTCCAAACATCCGGAAATGAATGTTGTACTCCTCTTCCTCACCCTCGGCTCTTCAAAAGTGAAGGTGGCCAAAAATTCAGCCACCAAGTCCGGGTAGGTTAACTCGGGAGGAATGTCGATTAACTCAAGGATACCGAGGTTTGGCGGCGAGTTGTCGAAACTGCTCGTCAACCCCGAGGGCTTGCATAGTTGGCTGGTGATAGAATTTTGTCGTTTTAATTAGCTGACTTTGCAAATTGGCCCAAACCGTCTGGTTATCTGCAGGGACATTCCAAGGTGGGGGAACGTCTTCGTTCCCCGAAGGTTGGGGATCGGATGTGTCCGCCCTCGTTTTCTTGTTCCTGCTCCACGAGGCCATCGACAATACAATACAAAGAAACAATCAAATAGACACAACTCCTGGAAGAACCTAGGGTCAGACTAAGAATAAAGCACGTACAAAGAACCCAACAAAAGCAGTTAAGCACACAAAAACTAGGAAAAGAGCCCAAAGAGAAAAACCTTAGGGTCGATCTAAATAGCATGCCTTCTCCTATCTAGCGATAGATCAAGGGACCTAACTCCAATTGTCCCAAGAGCCCAATTTCAAGCAACTAATTCAAGCACTTGTGTCAATTCATTGATCAAAAGATATTCAAGCAAGTTCAGGAGCTTAATTCACTTGACAAGGAACCACCAACACAATCTCAACCACAAACAAACACCCCAACATCAATAGGGGAATTCCAAGTCCAACAATCACAAACTTCACACTCACAAAGTAAGCTCAAAAGTTGCAATTTTTAACAGTAAAACAGCTCCAAAATCCACAATTGCAACTTCAACTCAGATTTTTAGGCCAAAATTCCACAATTAATTCAAGAAGTAAATCTGAAAAATAAACTTAATTCAAGGGTTAGAAATATACCTCAAAGAGTTGTGAAAACAACTTCAAAATCACACCCCAAAATAAGCCAAAAATTCAAAAAAACCACAAGCCCAGAAACAAGAATGAATCTCGGTAGATTGGCCACCAATTTACCTAGAAAATTTGAGTTAAAATCATCCAATAACACACCAAATTGAAACCGAATGATTGCAGAAAATTAACACAAAAATCCCAGACATTTCAACCCAATTAACCACAAAAGAACCCTCAACTTTTCGAGCCAAAACCACCCCAAATCTGCCAGAATTTCATTCCAAACAAACCTCAAAATTTTTGAACCAACGAGCCTAGATTTTTTGAACAAAAAAATTCGAAATTTCGAGTAAATGTGAGTGGAGAATGAAATTGTGAGGGAGATTTGAGTGAGATTGATTGATTTCGTGAGGTGAGAGAGGGAGTTTGTGAGTGAGTGGGTTACTATGAGTGAGGGAAGGAGAGGATGAGAGTGTGAGGAGAGAAGAACAAGTGTAGAAGAAGAACGTGGAACACGACTAAAGTCAGAAAAGCTCAACCGCAGTGTAGTGCCTGGTAATGGGCACTACCCAATGAATATGAAAACTAAGATCCAAAACGTAACGCCAATCACACACCAAGTAGCGCCACATAACGGGCGCTACATAGGCGCTACTTCAAAAATATCCAAAATCTAAATCTTTCTGATCGCACACTAAAAAATATAAAGTAGTGCTAGAGGAACGCCCTCTAAACAGGCTGTAACGCCTGGTAACGGGCGCTACTTAGGCGCTACATCCAAAATGTTTAAATTTTTAGCCTATCTGATGGCACGCCAAATGAAGGTCGTAGCGCCCCTGTAACGGGAGCTACATGGCTAGTAGCGTTGGGGAACGCCCGTTACAGGGCGTTACACTTGGATTGTGAATTTTCCAACAGAATTCAAAGGTGAAGTAGCATCAGTGTAGTGCCTGCGGCGCGCCGAGTAGCGTCCATTACTAGGCGCTACTCCAGGCGCTACCGGGCGCTAGTGCTCTGTTTTTTCATCTTCAACCATTTCAAATAAGGCACGGCCTAAAATTTCATAATTCTAAGCCTACAAGGGCACCACAACAGCTGATCCACAAGCAAGAAAAACACCTTAAGGGCTAAAATAAGCTACGAAAGCGATAAAATATGGGTTGCCTCCCGCAAAGCGCTTGTTTAATGTCGCGAGCCAGACGCATCACCTCAAATTGGGACTATCCGGCTACGGTTGAGGTATCAAATTCATCTAAGTGAAGGACTCTCACTGCCTCCGTTTGCTAACCTTCAATGTAGAGCTTCAATCTTTGGCCAATCACCTTAAACGTCTCACAACCTTCCTTGCCAATTTCAATGGCTCTATATGGGTAGACTCTTACCACCGTAGAAGGACCAAACTATCGAGATTTCAACTTTCTAGGAAAGACTTTCAAACGGGAGTTGAACAAGAGAACCTTGTCCCCCTCCTTGAAATCACGATGGAGAATCCGCTTGTCATGATATGCCTTGGAGCGTTCCATGTAAATCCTTGTGTTCTCATACGCATCCCTTCTAAATTCCTCCAAGGCATGGAGGTCTAATAACCGCTTTTCATCGGCGGCATTGAGATCAAAGTTCAGAGTCTTGATCTCCCATAGAGCTCGATGTTCCAACTCCATCGGAAGATGACACGACTTCCCATAAACAATCTTTTAAGGGGTCGTGCCAATTGGAGTCTTATAGGCGGTGCGATAGGCCCAAAGTGCATCATCTAACTTTGTTAACCAATCCTTTCGGGACCTATCTACCGTCTTATCAAGGATAAGCTTGATTTCCAGGTTGGAGATTTCGGCTTGGCCGGAAGTTTGGGGATGATAAGCTAGAGCAACTTTGTGTTTGACCCCATACTTGGATAAAAGAACTTGGAAGGATCTTTTGGCGAAGTGAGAACCGCCATTACTAATGAGTGCCCTTGGCACCCAAAATTTTGGAAAAATCACCTTGGTGAAGAGCTTGGTCACGACCTTGGAATCGTTCGTTGGTGTAGCCACGACCTCTACCCACTTGGACACATAATCCACCGCAATAAAGATGTATTGGTTGCCAGACATCGAAGATTTCAAGTTCAAGGATGGTATTCAAAGGCATTTCATGCCTTCTAGAGATGTTGCCAACTCGTTAGGAACGATCACAAGCTTTCACCATGGCCCAAACATCCCTGAACATGGTCGACCAAAAGAAACCGGATTGAAGAATCTTTGCTAGGGTCTTGTCCATGCCCATATGTCCCCACAAGGAGAGGAATGACACATGCTGATCACACCTTCAATCTCATTATCCAAAACACATTTCCGAAAAAGGCTATCCAATCCCCTCCTGAAAAGCAAGGGATCATCCTAATAGAAGTTCTGAACATCATGCAAGAAACGCCGCTTTTGTTGATAGGTCCAATGTAACACCCCAATAATTATCCACTTTACCTGTGAAATATTAAGCCGAAAATACGGAGAACTATTGGCATGCCACTGCCACCTGTTAAAACATTTAGGCTAAAATAATAATTTGCAGCGGAAACCAAAGGTAGAAAATAGTTCAAACGAAAGTGTTAAAATCTGAAATATAAAAATCCATTTGACAGGTTGGAACCATCAAGGCCCTTATTCGCAAATAACAGTATAATTCCTTTTCAAACATAATAAACTCGAAATATAAAATCGTTCTATAAGGTTCTCGATGCATGAACAAATTATTTATGTACAATCGACTCTCACTCATCCCAACCATCCAAGGCTAGTCACCTGATTACAAATCTTGAAAAAAGTCTGCTCCCCATAATTTCCTACTAAAATAAGGATCATCATAAGTCCACCACAAGAAGAAAATGTGGACAATACACAAAACAAAAAAACACGAAATCAGTAAAGCTGAGTACATACAACATACGAAGACGAGAAAAACAAACGAACAACATCTCCCTAAAAACTGGACATACCGAGTTACGACACCTGTTTAGAAACAAAAGAAAACTCAATTGTGGTGTTCATAACCACTTAACAATATTATGCATAAACAACTGATCCCAAATTTAGACCAAAACCATCAATTACATATTACATACAMCTGCTCKAATACAACACAATCCCAAAATCCTCAACTGCTCCTATTAACTAGATTGTACCTGTAAAATGACTAACTCGACTCCAATACATGACTCAATATATTATATTCTATTAGATATGATTTGAGCAATAGATAAGGTTGTCCAAATCCCAGACACACGAGGTGCCACAGTTCAACCAGACACACTAGGTACCACAATTTGATTCCCCATGCCTCCCCGTCGAAAGGCATCAAAAGTTTAATAAACCAGATGGCGAACGGGCGCGACTCCGTCACCATAGTTAGATTAGATCTCAAACTATCCCCATTCTGGATAAAATCCATTTTTAAAATAAATATAAAGAGACGCGTTGATCAGACGGCCCTAAAATAGAAGCGAATAAAACCGCAACCCCAACCCCTGATTGTCAATTCTCTAGACGTGCACAAATCTAGAGTTTTATTGCTCATTCGTAATTTATTATTTAACAGTTAATTATTTATCAACCTCCGAACAAGACCACAAAACACATACCAATTATTTTTAACACAAATCTTTCCTTTAATTAATAAACCTGTTGGATAAGCCAACTAACCTCGTCATTAAGACTTGAATACTTCCCTTTACTCAATTCATACATCATGTCATGAACGGGTAATAAAATCACCTTATGGAGTAAGTTACACTTGACTCACTTAATTGATCCTTGTATTTAAAATAACCTCATGGAGTAAGTTATACTTGACTCCACTAAATTCCTCAATAGACCAAATCAATTAATTAATGATAAATGACTAATTAACAACCTCCCTATAAAACCTCATGAACAAACCAATTTCCTCAATATTCCTCAATTTCCACAAATATAGACCATGACACAAACAAATGATTCATTCGTGACCACCAAAAACTCCATGGACGTTTCCTACTCATGCTTCTAAGTTCCCCAAACATTAAGATCAAGGGTTCCGCAAGTAGTACGTACCTTGAAAAGAAAACAATCCAGCTATGTGTTTTTCACTTTAACAATAACTCAAGGAGAATTTCCTCCTACAACCAAATAGAAATCAATTATTATTGATTCCTAACACAAAATTAAAGCAAAAGATATTTCCTTGAAACCCCATAAAACTTTTAAAAAATGAACCTCGAACATGTTTTGAAGATTAACTTCAACGCTTATACAATAAACCATTCATTTATTTCTTTAAAAACTTTAAAAGCCATAATTTTAAATGGTTAAAATCACTTTGAATATGTTTAATAACTCTGAAAATATCATAATTAACTTGTATTTTCGTGCCAAATATTTTTAAGGGAAATTCTATATGGTAGACCCCAGTTTTTACTTTTTCTACATGGTAAGCTTTTTGAAAAAAAAAATGTGCACGGAAAATTCTATATGGTAGACCTCAGTTTTTAAACAACTCCAAAATTTTTCAAAATCTTACCATGTAGAAACAGTAAAAACTGGGGTCTACCAAATAGAATTTCCCTATTTTTAATTAATTTTAATAACAAAACATATTTTGTAATCGAAAATTTTCAATCTGATGTAATAATTTATCAAAATACTAAAACTATACGGAAACTTATGAGACTTTTATACAGAGTATATATATTTGTATACAGAATATTCACACAAATTGTTGTAAATTATAGATCAACAAAAAAATAAGTAAAAATAAAAAAACGAATCGGATTTAAGAAAAACAGTCCATTCGAAAACGAATTTATTAAAATCGTAAATCAGCTTTGAATATTCTGAATATTTTACACAAGGTGTATAATATCATAGAAATCACTCGACAAAAATTTCGTAAATTATTGATTAACAGAAATCTAAAGAAAATTCAAAAACCGAAACTGAAACCTAAATTGTCGATTCAATACCGATTTTTTTAAAGTCGTAAACATGTTTTAAAAATTCTTAAAATTATACACAAATTGTATATTAGTATGAACATTAGTCGACCAAAGTTTTGTAATTTATTGAAAAGCAGAAAAATAAATGCAAATCGAATACTAAAACTAGACAGATTAATCCAAACGTGAAAAACCCTAATTTTTTTTGCAATTCAATAAAACTAAAAATTATTTGCTTTCATTGAATTCATCAAAAAAATTTAATAATACTAACAATTCATTGGAATTTAAACTCAAAACAATAATATACCATTTGATTGTAAATACTTGAAAAGTAAAAATAATTAAACATGGATTGAACATGGGAAAAGGAAAAGAACAAAGAAGGAAAAAAGGGAATAGAGGAGGACTGGCGGTGGCTTGGTGGTGGTGGCAGAGGGGCACGGCAAGCAGAGAAATAGTACACCAACCTTCCTATTCTTCTCTCTCTCGTGTTCTCCGTTATATGTGCTTCTCCTCTTCTCTCTTTTTTTTTGTTTTTTTTTTAAAAACAAAACCGATTGTGTTGAAAGTGGCGTGAAGTATGAAATAAGGAAGGAATAAACCCTTTAATTATCTAGGTTTTAGGGCTAGATTAATCTTTTAAATATTAAACAATTGTTTTGGATAAAATAAAATAAAATAAAGTAAAAAGATATCATAAAATATAACTTAAGCAAAAATAATAATAATTAAATAGGATTTAAATAAATTACATCATTTTATAAAATAATTGTTTTATATTTATAAGAAAATATAATTAAAAATATTCGAAAATTACGGGGGATTACATCAAATCCGAAGGAATGACCTCACTAGAAAGATAGTTGGCATAATCGGCATACCATGGAGATGGGAAGTTTGCGATTGAGAAGAGCGAGCCCATCATCGCGAAACGAATCGTCTATAGGCCGGGGAGATTTCATCATTCGAAATGAGGGGTAAGCTAGAGAGATGATCGGCCACCACATTTTCGGCCCCCTTCTTGTCTCGAATCTCGACGTCGAATTCTTAAAGTAGTTAAACCCATCGTATGAGCCTCGGCTTTGCTTCCTTCTTCGACAATAGATACTTTAAGGCGGTATGGTTGGTGTACATGATGACCTAAGAACCAACCAAATAAGACCGAAACTTCTCAATGGCATGAACAATAGCCAAGAGTTCTTTTTCAGTGTTGGCATATAGTTGCGTTGTGCCTCATCAACAGTTATGCTAGTGTAGTATATGGCATGCAACTTTCCTTCTTTCCTTTGTCCCAAGACCGAACCCACCGCAATGTCCGAGGCATCACACATAAGCTCGAACGGAAGGTTCCAATCGGGGGATTGGATGATTGGAGAGGATATCAAGGCCTGTTTCAACTGCTCAAAAGCAACAAGACAATCATCAGTAAACACAAAGGGGCATCTTTGAGTAAGATTTGAGTGAGTGGCTTTGAGATCTTTGAAAAATCCTTTATGAACCGGCGGTAGAAACCCGCGTGTCCAAGAAAGCTCTACACCCCTTTCACATTCGAAGGAGGTGGGAGGCGCTCAATGACATCAACCTTAGCCTCGTCTACCTTGATGCCCCTAGAAGAAACAACATGACCTAAGACAATGCCTTCTTCAACCATGAAGTGACATTTCTCCCAATTTAGAACAAGGTTCACCTCTTGACATTTTTGTAAAACTTTTGAAAGATTGGACAAGCAAGTATCAAAAGATGAACCACAAACAGAGAAATCATCCATAAAAACCTCAATAGAAGACTCTTACATGTCGGAAAAAATAGCCATCATATACCTTTGAAATGTTGATGGTGCATTACATAGTCCAAACGGCATTCTTCGATAAGCGAAGGTACCAAAAGGGCATGTAAAGGTAATATTTTCTTGATCCTCGGGGTGAATCGGGATTTGAAAGAATCCCGAAAAACCATCCAAGAAGCAATAGTGACTATGACTAGCTAATCTTTCCAAAATTTGATCAATGAAGGGGAGGGGGAAATGGTCTTTACGGGTGGACTTGTTAAGTTTGCGATAATCAATACACATGCGCCAACCCGTAACTAATCTAGTAGAAACTGACTCGCCCTTTTCATTTTTGACAATGGTTATGCTTTCCTTTTGAGGGACCACTTGAACCAAGCTAACCCACTTACTATCATAGATAGGGTAGATGATGCCCGAATCAAGCAATTTTAGCACTTCCTTTTTAACGACCTCCTTCATGTTAGGATTGAGCCTCCTTTGATGCTCAATTGAAGAGGCATTATTGTCATCAGGATGAATACGATGCATACAAAGTGTCGGACTCACCCCCTTAATGTCATGTATGGTATAACCTATAACACTTCTATATTTTCTTAAAACCACAAGTAACTTATCAAGAGAAGTGTTATCAAGTTTTGCAATGACTATTACAGGGTAGTTCTCATCATCATCAAGGTAAACATATTTTAGTGAAGGGGGAAGGGGTTTTAGCTCTATCTTGGGAGGAGGCGTAGAACACTCCTCCTTCTCAACCGTAAAGACCTCGAACTCATCACACGAAAGGACCTTGGCGCGATCAAGTAACATCGAGTAAACCTCTTCCTCAACGGACCCTTGAGGATGATCACACATCAATAACCCTTGCAAAGGGTCTTCGCACGCAATTTCAACTCGAGACTCATCCCACTCCAAGGTTTCAATTCTATGGACTTCATCCATCATTGGCATTTTCATGACCTTGGAAAATGAGAAACAAATCTTCTCATCTTCCACATTAAGAGTTAACATGCCATCCTTGACATCAATAAGATCATCGGCCGTCTTAAAGAAAGGGCGGCCTAGAATCAATGGCACTTTGGAGTCTTCCACCATTTCCAAAATGACAAAGTCACAAGGCACAAAAACACGCCCCACTTGCACTAGGACATCTTCGAGAACACCTAGGGGCAACTTGACCGAGCGATCGGCCAATTGAATAGACATTCTTGTAGGCTTGAGCTCACCTACATTGAGTATTTGAGCCATAGAGTGGGGCATCAAAGACACACCCCCAAAATCACAAAGAGCATTCTTGGACTCTAAGTCACCGATTTTCACCGAAATTGAAAAGCTTCCAGGATCACTAAGCTTCTCGGGAAGCTTATTTTGAATAATAGCACTCACCTCCATGGGAAGTGAGATAGTGGCACTTTCCTCCAAGTGACTCTTTTAGAGAGAAACTCCTTGAGAAATTTTGCATAAGCGGGCATTTGAGACATGGCATGAAGAAACGGAATGTTGATTTGAAGTCCCTTCATGACATCTAAGAACTTTGCAAACTTTTCATTCAACTTTTTCTCCGCCACCCTATGAGGGAAGGGTAGTGGAGGCACATATGATCTCATAGGAGCTACCTCCTTTTCCTTGATTATTTCAACCACCTTGTCCTTGCTTGTGTCATCCTCTTTTGAAACCGGATCCTTGATAAGGACCTCCAGTTCCAACTCATTTTCAAAGTCATTRTCATTGATTTCACCATGTTCAACAACCTTTTTCTAAGCATTCTCATCGTGAACCATGACCGGGCCATCATACCCATTTCCGGAATGTAAAGTGATGGCTTTGATATGGTCTCTCGGATTTGCCACCGTTTTCCCCAGCAATTAATTACCGAAGTTAGAATTGTTTACATTGATCGATTGAGTAATTTGAGCAAGTTGTGTTTCAATCATCTTTGTATGAGCTTGAAGTTGGTTGTGAAGTCACAACATCCGAATGCCTCTTGTCATTTTCGGCATTGGATTTCGTTATATTCACTATGAGAGCCTCCATAGCGAACTCAAGAGTGGACTTTGGAGGTGTAGGATTATTGTTGAAAAGAGGCCTTTGTTGAGAGGAACCTCCTTAATTGAAGCCCGGAGGCCTATATGGAGGTGGTTGATGAGAACCACCTTGGTTGAATGATTGTTGGTGTTATTGAAAAGATTGATGGGGTATTAGTGCTTGTTGTTGTTGTTGAAGACGGCCACCCCATCCAAAGTTAGGACGGTTCTTCCAACCCGGATTGAAGGTGTTTGAGTAAGGTTCGTCCCTCACTCCCATCATCGACACTTACTCAAGCGTCGGGTTGCATTGTGAAGCTATGTGGTCATTACCTCCACAAAGCTCACATTGAAGTAATTGCATAGGTGGCTCCAAAGAGAAGCAAGCATTTGCTTCCTCTAATCATCTAGTCAAGGCGTCAAGTTTTGATGCCAAGTTATCAATTGCATCAATTTCATGCTTGCCACCCTTCTTAGGAGTTTGCCTTCTCTCGTCCCCATAAGCATAATTCTTTGCAACTTTCTCAATCATGTTGTAGGCTTGATCAATCGGAAACTTCCTCAATTGACCTCCTGCCCCCACATCCAAGTTTGATCTCGAAGTTGGTGTTAGGTTGTCGTAGAAGCTTTGAACTATCATCCATTTGGCGAAGCCATGATGAGGGCAAGCACATAAGAAATCTTTAAAGCGCTCCAATGCCTCACTCAAGGTCTCATCATCATCTTATTGGAAGCTCGATATCTTCCTTTTAAACTCGGTCGTCTTTTCAGGAGGGCAATATTTATCCAAGAAAGCCGTTGTGACCTCATCCCAAGTAGTCAAACTCCCTTCGGCAAGGACCTTAGCCAATACTTGGCCTTGTCCCTAAGAGAGAACTAAAACATATGTCTCCGAATGAACTCTTGAGTCACATTATTTTGCTTCACCATTTGGCAAAGCTCATAGAAGTTATTGAGATGAGTGAATGGACACTCGACTAGACTACCACCAAATTGAGAGTCTTTCACCATTCTTATGAGGTGWGGTGAAAGTTCGAAATTGTTTGCATTGGTGGTAGGCAATCTAATGCCACTCCGAAGTTCAAAGGCGGTCGGATGGCCGTAATCCTTCAAAGTTCGTTCCGGCATAGGTGGCACCGCCATGTTTAATATCTTAAGTTCCGGAGAACGGTCCTGATAAGAACTAGACTCCAAGTTACCTAGGAAAGGATCAAGAGGAATGAAGTCTTGCCTACGAACAACACGGGAATGTCTTTCGATTTCAAGATTAAGGGGGAGGAGAGGTGATGTCTGTGAACTGCGTGTCATGCACAACTAAGAGAGAGTTAGCATTGTCAATCACAAATTAACAAGCATCAAGTAACAACAACCATGCTTAGAACTCAAACAATAAACCATAAACCAATGTAAAACCGTTAACTCCCTGACAATGGCGCCAAAATTTGATAGCCCGTCGTCAAGGCTACCAAAGATAAATTTCCTATCTCGATCTTACTAGCTAAGTAGTAGGGAAAGAAAGGGTCGAACCCACGGGAATCACGTTTACCACCGGTAGTGATCTATTCCCAAAGCTAAGCAAACCAATGTCAATGGGATTGTCACTATCACAATCGACTAAAACTAGATTATCACAAGATTAAAAGCACTAGAGTTAAGGTTTCACCACACAAAACACACATGTAACAACTAACTGCAAACAATGAGACATTCTAGCACGGTTCAACCGACAAGGGGAGACTTTCAAAGGTCCTAAACCGCTCTCTCAAGCTAGCTAGGAGAACCTCACTTACAAGTCAAGACCTATTCTCGTGGCTTAGTCACAAGTTCGGTTTAAGCACAAAATCACGAAAGCTAGTAATATCTCTAGATTCTGGCCCCTATTCTCATAGTTCCTTCATCTAAATAGCTAGGAGGATTTCACCTAAGAGTTCAACACTCGTTCCTTCGTCTAAGATCCCTAAAAAACCACCATGGTAGCTAAACATGGTAATTAGCAATTGCACCTCCTAACTATACAAGTCATCGCAAAAACCAACAAAAACCTCAAGCAAGCATGGTGTCACATGGTGAATTGAGGGTTTCACTCAACCCTAGCTAATAAACTACTCACACATGCTTAAAAACATAGTAAAAACCATAATTAACAAGCTAAACATCAAGATCTCAAGTTATTGGAAAATCAAGCAAAATCACAATAAACCCTAGAAATATCAATCATAAAAAAACTTAACCAAATTGAAAATAAAGAATTGCAAAGAGTTGAGAATTATTACTAACGCTTCAATATTAAATTCCGTGCAAGAATTCCAAGTACAAGAGCTCCAAAATGTCAAAGTACTATTGTTGAAGAAGATGACAAGTGTGTTGAGACCGGTGATTCGGTCTTCCAGGATCTTTTGATTGTGTTCATCGGTCTTTTGAGAGTTAGGGACCTTCTCTATAAGAGCTTCGAGCACATCGAAATTTTGTTGGATAATTTGAGCGTCTAATGATTCCAGTTTTGCCATAATCTGGTCATTGCGAGAGTCTTTCGTGGCCATTAGTGTAATGGTGTTGGATGCTTTAAAATCGTGGAACGAATCCTCACTCTACGAGCTCAAACCGTTGGTGCCTACCCCTGTTTGCACATGGACCAAAAGTTAAGTTCAATGTTGGTCCAACCTGTGATGCAATGCTTGCCTTAGGAGTTATCATTCCGTTGGCTATTGACTATCAAAAAGTAAAAAGTACATGAATGTCAGAAATTAGCCTTTCTCCTTTTTTTCATTTTTCATTTTTTGTCCAATTTTTTTGCCTTTTTTTTTTAAAAGGCAAAGTTCAAAGGTCCGATGTCCGTTTGCAATTGCTTGACTCGAAAAAGACGCAACGCATAATGATTCTACTTTACAACCACTTCGACACTACGACGCCTAAGGAATGATCACCTTGCTTTATGAGGACTGTTACATGAATCGTTTGTTATGTATGGAAAGCTAGGGTCCTTAGTCTAAAAGCATGTAGCACGTTGTCACACTAGCATGATCCCGATATGCAGAAGAAAAACAAAGTTCAGCTACTTAGAGTCTATTGCTACATTTTCGAACTTGTCGGTCCGGGTGTCCAAGAGGGTCCCATGACTAGGCCTAGAACAATCCTTCACACATCCCACCCTCTGCGATGATGAACAAAGGAGGTCTAAACCATTTCAGCTTTGTAGTGCACGCAGTCGTGCGTCATGGTGGGGATGGGCCTCAAGCTTAAGAATTGGTTACATAGGTAGTGCACCAGCACCAATCTTAAGCGACCCCCCCCGGTGTTGTCTCAAGTGTAGAGTACACTTTTGTAAGACCTGATGCCTACAAACGGATACTCAGTGCCAACGACCTAAGTACCGCATCATGAAGGATGCCTAACGCATGCCGTCTTAGGGAAGCTGAACTTACATAACATTTAGGGTATTGCCCACATATCCCTAAAGGTAATAGCTATAGCGAATTCCCCACCAGTGACATTGCTAGAAAACTATATGGGCGCCGGGGTGTCATCGGGCCAGACTGTGTCCTATCCCTCTACTCCGAGGGGGTACAATTTAATGGACGGCTCGGTTTGTTTTCTAGAATTGAATTCTTGCTTTTACATAGTGTGAGTATGCCTGGAGTTGTGTGTTTATACTCAAACTAGTAGAGGAAGTCAACACCGCACTTCTTTTGGGAAGTTACGGAACACGGTTTAAGTCTTGCATATAATTACATAAAACAAGGCGAACGTTTCCATGTCTGGTAGTGAACCAAAGTTATGGATTAGGAGACAAGGGTAAGGGTGACGTAGTGCACAACACCCCCCACGTCTAGCGGCCTCTACTCGGTCATTGCGTGTTCATTCTCCAAAAGACAACAACAAATATATTTACGTTTTAAACCCTAAGCATGCAAGATTATTGTTTAAACCCTAAGACTACAAGATTACTGTCCAAAAGATCGGAACCTGCAACAAGATCAATCAATGAAATATGCGATAACAATATAAGAAAATCAAACAAAGGAGACAGAGAGACACAAGAGATTGGTGACGCGAAAACCCAAATTGGGAAGAATACCGTACGCGTAGGTAGCAATGAGGCTTCCAATCCACTATGACTTTGGTCTTAAATTGGCTTCTTTTATCGTATGTACAATAGAGTCGTAGGACTATTCTTAGCTATGGGATAAACTCATTCTAATCGAAGGTAATGCTATAGGATATTTGTACTTTGCCATATGTATACATTATAGTACTTTAGGTATAATGGGCTACTGTGAATGTAACTTGGGTTTATACATGGAGTTAGCAACTATGTAGGAATGATGGATAAACAATAGTTGTCCTTCCTCCTTTGCTTGCTTGATGATAATGACCCTTATATATAAATTGTTGATGTTACTGCTTCCCTTTTTTTACGCTGGGTAGTTAGGTACCTCCGAGATTCTTGACTTCCATATTCTTCTCCACGGAAATAATGCTTCGACTTCGCTTATTGACTTCGTCTCTAACTACTTTATGCCTTCATATTTCAGCCTGTTGACTAACTGTTTCCTATTCTTCCTCAATGGCTCCTACCTTTTGGGCTTTCTTTGCTAGACTCTAATTGTCTTTTGACTCTTTCATCTTTGTTGCTCCGCATAAGCTTGGCTTACATTGAGATTTAGTGCCAGCTAAATCGTGGCACAACATTAGCCCCCATTTTCCTATTTGAAGATTGTCAGATATTAAGGAAAATAACTTGTAGCTCTGCATCTTGCTAAATGCTACGCTATCTTCAACCCTTTGCAAGCTATTGCACTATTTATGCCTACTCGTTATGCACTATTGCTGCCAAAACTTCTTGCTTAGTTACTGCACATGGCTTTTGTCTTTCGATACTCAGCTTATTCATCACATCCTTGATTGTCATCTCGATTGTCTCTAATAAACCTGCACTTAGCTTAGGTGGCTTCGAAAGCATTCAATATGTAACACACATCTTGAGAGCGATTTCGAGTAATTCAATTTCAAACATATGATAGTTCTTTGATAATTTGAGATAATACTTTGAAAACATATGATAATACTTAAGATATAAAATATTGGGGTAGCTACGTATTTCAGTAGCTTATTGCTATGCTTTTGTTCTTTTGTTTTAACGCTTCTCATATTTGTGTGGCATCCAATAGGTTGCAGTTAGCCATCATGTCTTTGTGCTTTTATTTTTTTTACGTTTTCGAATTTTTACTCCGTTTGCTTTTTCATCTTTTTACGTATTCGAATTTTCACTCTATGTGCTTTTGAACTTTTATGTTTTCGACTTTTCATTCTATGCATACAACTGCTTATGTTTTTATTTATGCATGCATGCTTAGCCAAACTTTTTCAACTAACCACATTACTTGGGTACATTTTTGTCCGTCATTTAAATACATGGTTCTTTTTACACTTTTCAGCAAAGTACTTCTTATGGCTAGCTACTGTTGTACATTACCTCAAAAATAATACTCCCTCCGTTTTTTTTAGATGTTCCATACCATTATGGAACGGTTTTTTAAGAGTTGATTGAGTTGAATAAAATAGTTGAGTAAGTTGGGTAAAAGTTGAATAAGTTAGGTAAAAGAGTAAATGTGTGAATGAAATTTTATGGGAAATAGTAATTTTGGGTGAAAAGATTGGYTAAAGTAATGAAAGTTGACTTTAGAAAGGGGTAAGTCATTAATGTTAGAGTAAATAAAGTAGGTAAAATGTGAAAAAGTTATTTTTAGATTGGTTTGGAACAACTATTTAAAAACATCCCAAAATAGAAACTGGAACAATTAAAAAAAAACGGAGGGAGTACCTTTTTTAGCGACAAGCGTTCCAGCTTCTTTGCTATTCTTTTCATTCTCACGTAATCAGCTTGTATGCTCCATTCCCAAATACTTTACCTATTTGGTATGGACTTGACGGTTAGATCCTGACGATGAGGTCTGGCGCTTAGGCCGTTTGAAGTAACTTTGTATCTGTAACTTGTGTACAATTTAGCTTATGATGCAACATCTTAGATCACAATGCAAATATACAAGTGTTTCTTAGTGCATAATAAAACATCCAATCTAACGTAATCAAAATTAATGCGTTAGTAAGTTTGATATGTATACTAGTGAAACAGTGGAAAATCAAATGAATCAATGTCTTTTGACGTTATTGCTTACTTACTTAGTGTCTTTTTAATCGTTTTGAAATTTCGGGCAAACCATGTTTGGAGACAATAAGCTACTAACAGCTAGAAAAGCTTGTACGTGTGCATCATCATAGGTGCTTAATGGTTGGTGGGAATTTGTCATGCATCTAACTTCTCGACATGTGAACTGGTGTCTATGACATGTCATCAATCTTGGGTAAACTTTTACCTTGTATAGAACACCTTATGTTAGTTAAATAAATGATCTAGGTGCTAGCTATATAAACGAAATACAATTAACACTTTGAAATAACTTCTTAGCTCTTTAAAATCGAGGATACAATGAAAATAATTGTTTTGTAACTAGGACAAAATTAGAATGAGATTGTCGTCGTATGAAATGTATATGTTTGTCAACGGGTTTCAAAAGAAACTAAAGACACGTAAAAAGAATCGTAAGTAGAGTACAATTCTCTTTCCTCACTACCACAAAATTGGGCAAAATCACCATTTGTAAGAGACTAGTTAAGTTAATTCACCGGTCTCTTAGGCTAAGAAACCGGTTATTTGAATTTAACCGGTCTTTTAGATGAATATAAAAGACCCGACATATCCAAACCGGTCTCTTATGTATTTTATATATTTTTTTAATAGAAGGCCCATAAACCCATTTGACAACTGTAAAGCATATTAGTATATCACACTTCACTTATATCAGTACACGATGCTACCTCTCTCCTTTCTTTTGTATCCTCTCTCCTTTCTTCTTCATCAATTATTTTCCTCTTCTATTTCTCTAAGTCTCTAGATCTTTCACTCAATAAATTTCACTTGATTCTAATTCGTTCTTTGCTCTAAAGCTTAATATTGCCGATTTTTTTCATTGATTCAAATTTAAAACTCATGCCTTCAATTCGATGCTCAATTCTTGATAAGAAGAATCTGGAAAGCTTTGCTCGATTTTCTTTGAAAAGGCTATTCGATTACTTTGCTCAATGTTTACGAAATTTTGCAGGTAATTTTCTTATGCATTTTTTTAGGATTTTATTTCATTTCTTTTTCTCGGATTTTACAGATCTAAGTACAGATTTTTTATTTTTCTTGTAATTCATTTGTTTCACTTGAATTTTCATAAAATTTCGTTTAGTTTATGCTTTTCTATTTCGTTTTCTGATTTTGGGATTTTTTTATTTTTGATTTTGAAATTTGTAGATTTAGTTCTTCGGTTTTTTTCTTGTGATTTTCGTTAGATATTATATTTTCATGATTCATTTTTATTTTCTGGGCTTTCCTGTTTTCGTTTTTCTTTTGTTGTTTTGTTTTTTTAAAATTTGTTCTTGAAATTGTATTGCAAATTTTCTGTAATTTTATGCTTCAATTTTGTTTTTTTAAAATATTTCGATTTTCTTTCCTTTTTTTTGTGCATTGGTGAGCCGCGACCGCAGGTGGTGGCAAGGAGTTGCGGTGGCGGCGCGGCGGGGACGGGGCAGACTTGTGATTGTGCCGACTCCGTCGAGGATGTACGTTGGTGGCGCGACAGAGCGGTGGCAGTGCAGCAGAAATTTTTGGGTTATTTTTAATGAATTTATGGGTTATTTTCATTGAATTTTTTGAGTTATTTTTATAAAAACAAAAATTAGAAATCTGCTTGTATTCATTTAGAATCATCTCTATATTTTTTGAATTGTTGTTTTCATTTAATCTGGTTACGTAGTTGTGTTTATTTCTTATTTTTTATAGTTTGGTTCGTATTGAGTTTTTTCTTATTTTTTATTTAATTTGTGGCATATTTGTTTTGTTTTGCAGATTTGTTGTAGTTCAAGTGATTGAATTAATACAACTCAAACAATATACAAAGGAATGTTGCATCTTTTATTAAAGATTTGATTTGCAAACTTATTTTCATTCATCTAAAATATTATTGTGAGATTTCATCTAAGCTTTTTTTCTGTTTCCTTCAAATTATTTTACTAAATTATTTCTGTGTTCGTTGCAGGTTAAACAAGTTGTAGCCTCTTGATGATGATTCATTGTGTATGTCAGTATATGTATTTGTTAAACTTTGATATTTTCATACAAATTGGAGATTGAATTGTAATAATTTTTGGAAACCATAATTATTTATTTTTCATGGACGAATACAAACCAGAATTATTGATTCATACATGTGTAAAAGTACATCGAGATGTGAGATTTCTCACATCTCGATGTATTTTTTTAATTCAGAAATATAACGAACCTAAGAGACTGGTTATAAGTAATAACCGGTTTCTTTGATGCATCAAAGAGATCGTTTATGGCTTTAAAAATGCTCTCTTATATTGCAGTCAAAGAAACCGGTTATAGTAATAACCGGTCTCTTTGATCATGATAAGAAGCCACAAAATTTAACCGGTCTCTTACCCCAAGAGCCTTCTCACCTAGAGACCGGTTGTTTTGCGGTCTCTTTGACCTTTTTAAACCGGTCTCTTTTACCCTTTTTTGTAGTAGTGCCTGCGTGATGAGTCGAGATCATACGCTTTTTACTGCTTTTGACATGATTGAAAACTCACTTCACATCACCTGGAAGATGTTGTTCATGCTTTGGTTTTACCAGTGGATCATGACTTTTAACAGTTAACATCTTACCATGGTGACTGACATTTGATCTTCGACCCTTTGCAAGCTAATGCACTATTTATGCCTACTCCTTTTGCACTAATGCTGCCAAAACTTCTTGCTTGGTTACTGCACATGGCTTTTGTCTTTAGATACTCATCTTATTCATCACATCCTTGATTGTCATCTCGATTGTCTCTAATAAACCTGCACTTAGCTTAGGTGGCTTCGATTTCATTCAATATGTAACACACATCTTAGGGAGCGATTTCGAGTAATTCAATTTCAAACATATGATAGTTCTTTGACAATTTGAGATAATACTTTGAAAACATTTGATAATACTTAAGATATAAAATATTGGGGTGTATTTCAGTAGCTTATTGCATTGCTTTTGTGCTTTTTTTAACGCTTCTCATATTTGTGTGGCTCGCAATAGGTTGCAGTTAGCCATCATGTCTTTGTGCTTTTCATTTTTTTACGTTTTCGACTTTTCACTCTGTTTGCTTTTCATCTTTTTACGTATTCGACTTTTCACTCTATGTGCTTTTGAACTTTTACGTTTTCGACTATTCATTCTATGCATACAACTGCTTATGTTTTTATTTATTCATGCATGCTTGGCCAAATTTTTTCAGCTAACCACATTACTTGGGTACATTTTTGTCCGTCATTTAAATACATGGTTTTTTTTTACTCTTTTCCGCAAAGTACTTCTTATGGCTAGCTACTCTTGTACATTACCTAAAAAAATACCTTTTTTTAGCGACAAGCGTTCCAGCTTCTTTGCTATTCTTTTCATTCTCACGTAATCAGCTTGTATGCTTCCTTCCCAAATACTTTACCTATTTGGTATGGACTTGCAGTACAAGAATTTCGTGTAAGGCCGACCAAAATTATCGACCGAAAAAAAATCGGTCGTTATCACCGACCGACACCGACCGCAGTTGGTCGGTGTAATTTACCGACCGATTATTCGGTCGTTATTACCGACCGATTTTTCAATCGGTCGGTGTACCGACCGAATAATCGGTCGATAAATCCTTTGAATTTTAAATTCTCATCTGCAATTTTAAATAAAAAATAATAATTCCCAAAAAATCACCGACCGAATATTCGGTCGGTGATTTTTTGGGAWTTTAACCCCCTCTCCTCTGTGTTTCCATAAAAAAATCAAAACATTTACCGACCGATATTTCGGTCGGTAAACTTTGTTTATAAATTAAAAAAAAAAGTTTTTTCCCTTGTCTTTCTACCCTTTTTCATTTCGACCCTCAGTCTTCTTTGATTTTAAGCATATCTTTTTAAAATAAAAAAAGATTATTTTCGACCCTCAGTCTTCTTTCCTTCTCCTCTTACCTCATTCTCACGCTCCTCACCTTCTCTCTCCTCTCATCACACTCTCACCCATTATCATCTCTCTCCTCACAATCACCCTCATCCTCTCAACTCTCTCTCCTCTCTCCTCTCCTTCTCCCTTCTTTTGAGTCCTCAGCCACCCTCGTAACCCCTCGTCGCCTCGTTTTCGTCGCCCTTGCTGGACAGCCGCGTCCTCCGCCTCGTTTTCGTCGCCCTTCTCACCTCAGTTTTGGTGAGTTTGTTTTCCCTATTTTTAGCATTTTATGTCATTTTTAAAATTTTTGATTTCATTTTTAGTTAGATCTAGGGTTCTTGATTTCTTGTTTTTTGTTTTTCTTTGATCTAGGGTAGCAGCGCAGCAATGGAGGAGCACATAAATCAGTGCCGGTGGCATTGGAGTGCCGGTGATCCAGTAGGTAGCAGTGCCGGGAAGGATTTTCGAAATTGGGGTTTTTCAATTTTAAGGTATTCGAATTTGAGGTTTGTGATTTAGGGTTATCTAATTTGGGGATAGGTTTTCGAAATGGGTTCTTTTTTTGTTAGTTTTTCGATTTATGGTTTGTTTTGTTAACTATGATTCATTTTTGAATTAGACTTAGTTTTCAAATAATTGTTTTGAATATTTTTGAATTAATTCTACATGTTTTGTTCTGAATTTTTCAAAATTATCTCTGCATGTTTTTACGAATTAGTTCTTCCAATTTTTTTGTCTAAATTTTGTCAATAGAAATCCTCTTAGTTCTGAATTCACTGGTATGCTCCCTTTTTCACGAATTAGTCCTTCTGAAATTTAATTGTATTTGAAATCTTGCAATGGAGAAATAGTAGACCAATTGTTCTATCTTTGRTGTTTTTTATGAAAAWTTAGCACAATATTTTAATGTTTTATGATGTAGGCTTATTTTGAATGTTATGGATTGGTGATMGAATCAATTTGTTTGTGTTGTTGCTAGATTTGGTACTGGGATTATGATTTCAGCTCATAAGTCATAAGCAAGGACTGATCAGACCTTATTAACATAACATCCTAATTGTACAACCATAAACCAATTGACATTGATGTAAAAAGTAGTATAGGAAAAGTTGATTGATATSGAAATCTTACAATTATTGRAGACCAGAAATTATATTTTCATGTCCAAATCAACCACAACAAGAACATAGTTGTAGTSCAATTGAAGGCAGCTAATTAGTTCACACTGTTAATTACAGTTAAAATAATTAATTAGTTCACTGTGATACACACATAATAGCATTTATAACCTATGATTTTATCTGAGTATTTTTATCTGAATATTTTTATCTTATATCATTGATGACTTGTTTAAACCTTCTACCATGATTATTGGCTGCAATGTTGAAACTGTCCATAATAGAAATAAGTTAATCTTAATGGTTGGCTCTAGTAAGTAGTAGCTTTCCAAATGCTAAGTCATACTGAATTGGACAAAGAGATGCAGTAGTTATCACCAATTATTTATGGTAATTTAAAAAGAATCTAGTTATTTATGGTAATTTAAAAAGAATCTAATTATTCATATATAGTCTTGTTTTAGGACCACACTAGCCATTAACTTGTTGCAGTCTCGTAGACGAATTTGTAGATAGGTATGACAGTATGTCAGTAGATAACACCATTTGAATGAGCTAGATTAGCAAAACTTCTAGTTTAATTGAGCGAAATTTCATTTGAGATGAAACTTTGTTTGTATATTAAAATTTTCTGTCTTTATTTTCTTCTCAATTAAATTTAGCTTATAGTATAGTGATTCCAAGACCATTTTTTTAAAAAAATGAATTTCAGTTAGATTAGCATGACTCGTACGTAATCCATATAATTTATATATGTGGGTGCTAAAAACAAAAGGAAAGATACAATAGGTGAGGCAATCAGGCAATCATCCAATGTTATGGATTGGTGATGGAATCAATTTGTTTGTGTTGTTGCTAGATTTGGTACTGGCATTCTCTGCTGCCTCGGGTTTTGTTGCTGTTTTTCATGTTATATGTTGCCTTTATATACACATATAGGTTTTCACTATTTTCTGTTTCATTTGCTAAATGCTTCCTTTTTCTTGTTTTGCAGATGTTTTCCCAGTTTTATTCTTTTACTTCAGTGTGTACTTGGTTCCACTTTGGTGTGAATGAAAACTTAACGAGAAAATAGATGTGTAAAGTTAAAATAGCTCTTTCATTTGATCAGTTCYAAATAATAACGACTAAATTATAATTTTGGACTAGTGAGGGAATATTTGATCATAATATTTCACCAACTAACTGCTGGAGAATGAACATAGGTGGATGACAAGTACCAGTACTCATGTGAAGACAAAGACCTCCAAGTACATGGTTGGATATGCACCGATCTCCCTACCTGAATCTGGCAGATAACTCCCAGTGATGAGTTCCGAACTGGTGGTCCTCTCAAGCAGAATCTTACCTCTCATGTTGGCCCTTATAKRRTGGCTGTAAGTATATATACTAATAGTCTAATACTACTACATGGCGTACACCTTATAGTACTCCTTTCGTCACTTATTGTATATAATATGTATCTATGAATGAAGTAGTTGGAGTTTGGCACAACTTTTACATGGTTGAGTAAATTAAAATTTATATGAATGAAGTATGCATATTATGTAAATGTAAGTTTTAGATGTTCATAAGTGCCCCTTTTGGAGGGGAGGACTTGATGGTTAGATTTGCACAAGGCGAAGCATGGAAAAGGGTATTTGGCCCGGTCTTGGCATTGGTTGTGGGAGGATGCTAAGGATCAGGTTAACTTTCATTATTATTTCTTAAGTAACTATAGGTATCATGTATATATTCCGGTAATGAAGATTTCGTTACAATCGTAAAATATTCTGCAGATGTTAATTGAAACAGAAAGCTGGCCTTACTCATTTCCTGCTTCTGAAGATTATCCTACATCTGATCAAAGGGGTAATCTCTTTGGTAGATTACTAGTCCATGACAGGTCAGTTTATTTATGATTCTGTTATAGTAGTCCTTTTGAAACATATATCTAGTATATTGTATAAACAAATAAATAAATCAAACTGAAGTCATATACTGATATCTACTCAGATCATAAACATGTTAAATTAGAGCATATTCAATCATAAACTCCATGTTGGTGTAATTGTATGATCATGGATCAATAAAATTTATGTAGGTATTCAGATGATGATGATGATGATGATGGTATCCCTGCAAATGGAGCATATATCGGTTTAGCTTCTCCGAGTGAAACGAAGTCTTGGCAACTAGAAGGCAAGGTGATTAGCTAGATACTCTTTAGCAAAATAATTAAGTTTAGAAATTTTGGTTTTTTCCTTACCATATAAAAGGTGTAAAGTAAGAACATAAAGCATTRGCTATTCCATTACCATTATTTTGATGAAATTCTGAATTTCTGATCTATAACAATACAGGGTTACCAATTCTGGACTACTACAGATGAGGATGGCTATTTTTTCATAAATAGTATAAGAGCTTGTGACTATAATCTTTATGCTTGGGTTCCCGGTTTCATAGGAGACTATGTATGCGACAGCAACATTTCGATTACTGCAGGTTGTCCATCTTCTATTGTTTTACATGAAATTATTTRTGATGCTTATGTATTTTAACAAAAATTGATCAATAGARAACAAAGACAAATTTAAGTCTACTGATTATAGTGAGGAAGATTACACCACATTAAGAACATATTCTCTTCAACTGTTTGTTATGCTAAATGAAACTGATAAGTATTACTGCTGATTTTGCCAACTGCGTCTTACTACTTGCTGCAAACACTAACAAGAACACTAAATATTAACAGGTTGTGAGATTGATATGGAAGAGCTTGTGTATGAGCCTCCTAGAGATGGACTGACATTGTGGGAAATTGGCATTCCTGACCGAACTGCTAGAGAATTTTACATCCCAGATCCCAATCCTAAGTATGTCAACAAACTCTTCCTCAATCATCCTGACAGGTTAGTTCTCAATACTAGATCTCATAACCAAAGTTCTTAAAATTCAATGTTCTATGGCTAATTCAGTTCTTTTCAATATCCATTTTCGAAACAGATTTAGGCAGTATGGTCAATAAGTAATAACCGGTTTCTTTGATGCATCAAAGAGACCGTTTATGGCTTTTAAAAAACGGTCTCTTATATTGAAGTCAAAGAAACTGGTTATAGTAATAACCAGTCTCTTTGATCATGATAAGAAGCCGCAAAATTTAACCGGTCTCTTACCCTTAGAGCCCTCTCACCTAGAGACCGGTTATTTTGCGGTCTCTTTGACCTTTTTAAACCGGTCTCTTTGACCCTTTTTTGTAGTAGTGCCTGCGTGATGAGTCGGGATCATACGCTTTTTACTGCTTTTGACATCATTGAAAACTCACTTCACATCACCTGGAAGATGTTGTTCATGCTTTGGTTTTACCAGTGGATCATGACTTTTAACAGTTAACATCTTACCATGGCAACTGACATTTGATATTCAACTTTGGATTTTTGATAACTAAACCTCGATAGGAGGCACGACACATCTGAAATATGGAACCTAGTGATTAACATTTGACATAAGATATTAGGATATTTCTTTTTATATAGTACCCAGTTCCTACTGTCAAATGCTTAGTAATTGACTTTGCAAATTTCTTGTGACACTTGGTAGCTAGCACCTAACACCTGCTACCTACATCTGCAATTTGGCGTCTAGCTAATGCGCGAACTTTGATAAGTTCCACGCCAATGGAAAGATGTGTGAATGACTCTCGCTTTCCCTAAGGTGCTTTTTATAAGAAACTTTGTAATCATATGATTGTCTTGTAAATCACTTGATAGTACAAGGCCTATGCTTGCAATGTGCTAGCTATAATTTTGAGAACGTGATGCGAAGATGAACATTAGGATGAAATGTATAGCTATAACTGTTGACATGTTAGCTTTGTAGGTAAAAACTGTTGTACATGAAATAATCGAGAATACATATAAGAACAATAGTTATCCTGGCGTGCACACTTAGCGCTTTGTTCGATTACTTATTATTTGCTCGGATTATACCATGTAAGTTATTTTATGGTCGCTTTGGCTCGTGTCATATGTCAATGAAATGCATAACAATTAAATACTTTGACTTACATACATTTTGAAACTTTTTATGTTCTGTGTTGAGGCCATTACCTTTGCGATAATACATGTTTGCACATCTTGACTTCGTGCTATTTAATCGCAGCTTTAGCTACCTTTTCAGGTTCTAATGTAGTAGTTACAAACTACCTTTATAATAACGGAGTTGTAAGTAACGTTAAATATAAGCAATAACAGCTTAGAAGCTTTTTAATAAAATGATGGTGAGGAATGCAGGTGTAGATAATATTTTACAATGGCCATGAGCAACAATAAATAACATTGCTACTCGGAAATCACAATATGTCATGTGTGCTATAGGAGATACGCTTTTTACCAGCTTAGTAACATGTTTAAACTACGATTGTGATATAATTTTTTCTACTCGTTGCAGTTAAGATCGAAAGAAAAATCTTGCTGACCTAGCACTTTGAAAGCTGTGCGATAACTAAGAAGCTATCTGAAACTGGTGAAGTTGATTCTCTTCAGCTGTAAGCTATCTTATCGCGTAGGAAGCATTGCGAGATCGTCAGGAAGTTGCGTTGCCACTGAGGCACCTGCAGAAGCTATAAGGGGAACCTGCACAACCTAGTTAGGAAGCTGTAAGTAATAAATGTGAACCTTAGAAGCTGCGGTCGTGGAAAATCTACCATAACAATTTTCCTTTAACAATAATTTTTGTCATTATACTATGCAGCTTTTCTATTTCTCTTCGATCGATTGATTTAAGATTTTTTTAAAGTCATGTGACAAGCTTACGATGCATGTCAGTATCAAAGAATGTACGTGTGTAGCCATTACTATTTTTACCTTTGTTTTTCACTCGTGTTGGACAGAAAACATTTATTTGCTACTAGCTTTGATATTCTAATCTTTACCTGCTACTAACTAGCTTCATCTTGGTGGCACTAGGGGCTAGCCTCAGTTAAACTAAGAATTCTAGCTGAAAATATATAAACTATCAATTTTAATTGCTTAAGCTTAGTGGCGACGCAACATTATAGTTGAGGTTAAGCCCCCAAGCCGTCAATGTGCTTTTACTATTCTACAAGCATTTATGACGAAACTTTTTTGACTTAGTGAAAAAAGACATTGTGTTAGCGCACATAAGTCACAATTTAAAGAAAGTAATAATAATTAATTATACTACCTTGCCCCCCTTCTGGCGAATTTAGAACAAAACATGTCAAACCTAGCATTTTTCTAGCTTACGCTTATTAGCCTTGATGGCAAAGGTGAAGTTTGTAGGCTCACGACGTAGCATTTTCCTAGTTTTTGATAAAAGTAGCCACAAAGATCAATTTACGTTAGACAAAGGACATAATGAATAAACACATATCATACAATAATGGTTATTAATCAAGTTACTCATATATATGCGACGTTGTATAACAATAGAGAAACAAATTAAATGAATTTAACAACCAAACAGAGCAGGAGTTACTTTAGCAATTTATTTAGCTACTGGGTTTCTGTTTTGATCTGTTGACGTCGAGTGTCTTAATGGCTGCATTGTAAAACCTATACAACTTGATCCAGCTTTCGTACTATTTTTCATCTGATGCACTGATACCGATTTTGCCAAAGGATTTTTATGCTGCACTTTTCATTAGTTCATAGAGAAATAATAATAGTTTATACATAGGCCATTTAAAAGAGAGGCTTGATAATGAACTTTATGAATGCAAGTGTAGCTGTTTAATGTATCAGAAGACTGACTCGTTTTCTTTGTCGTTGAACTGTTACCCATATATGCAATATAAAACTAGAAAGTGTTTGGGATTAACACTTTTATTACGCGCATATCGACATGCGAGAGCACATTGCCTAATGTTCTGTTAAGCAGGGGAATCAGCTTAGGACCTGAGGAATTGAGGTTGTCATCTACTTATCTTATTTTTTGCAGCTGCAAAATGCAAATTATTTCTTGCCTGCGATGACGTTAGTTCAACAAGAAAAGGAGAAGATAGCATGTGTAAATTATATATCAATGCTGCTACATATACTTGCATTACTAGTCTAGAAAGATAAACTGAAGTGTGAGCAACTAAGCATGCTTAATTTAATAGGGATGTGCAAGATTACAACTATTGACATGTGGGGAGACTAAGGACATAAAA
Organism: Bassia scoparia; assembly: GCA_008642245.1. Taxonomy (NCBI): domain Eukaryota; kingdom Viridiplantae; phylum Streptophyta; class Magnoliopsida; order Caryophyllales; family Amaranthaceae; genus Bassia; species Bassia scoparia. Next base: position 90,103 of record SNQN01001086.1, read on the forward strand.
TAAAATAAAAAAACATAGGATCAATAAAGAATAATATATCCATATAATAATGCTTCATGCACAACGATTACCGATAAATAAAACGGTATATATAAATACGATTTTACTACTGAGTAAATACGCGGTATATAAAAATTCTCCATCGCAATGGTAGCTAGAAGAATATTGAAGTTGTAAGGTAATATTAAGCATACCTTTGAGCAATGGTGTTAATAATAGTGATCTAGAACTTACTTGCCATTACTTGAAGTATAACCCTTCGCAAACTTGGTAAACTAGTGTTACCTTCTGATGGTGTTTCCCTTTGAGATCTTTATAGCTTCTTAAAAAAATATTATTACTGCTTACATTGAGCCCCCACATCACTTTAGCATTGTACGATTAAGGCCGTCAATTAATTAGTTGTTATATCTTTTGGAGACTATAAAAATTAAAACAGATTAAATAAATTAAGCATTGTAATAATTAAACAATGTTCGTACTACTCACTTAGGAACATACAACCAAAAAGTTCTAGAATTTCGAATAAAACAAAAATTGCACATCAAATGAAGTACGAAATTCTTTTTGTGTTTTCTTTATTTTATTTGAAAAGCAACTAAAACCAAATCAAAGTTGTCAAAAGCTCAAACAATGGCATGCCTCCCAGGTAACGGCGTCAATTTGATGGGCCTCCAATCGGGTCATTGAAAACGGAATAGGGACAACCACGCAAATAAAGCTTCTTATACCTCCACTTCTCTCTATATTAGTATATCGATAAGAAAAGGGTCGATCCACAGAGAGGCTAAGTTTGTCGAGCTTAAGAATCAAGGATTTGGGGGTTTTGAACGGGAATTTTGAGATATTTAAGAAACTAAAAGTAATTGAAAACTAAGGTAACAATTAGGTTTGTAGAAAACAATAGCAAAGCACCTAGAATCACTAGGTCACCCAGTTAAAGCTCAATCAATGCCAATCAAAACAATCTCCTCTATCCAATTTACATGTTACTAGGACTCTAGCTTTGGTGAGTGATCGAAATCGTTTCCCAAGTCATTCAATCATCCTAAACCAAGTTCAAATTGAACTCCCCTTCTAATTCTAACAAGGCTTTGTCAAAAATCAATTAAGCTTGTTATTCAAGTTAAACACCCAATCCCTTGGATTAATCAAAATGAAAATCCCATCCCTTTAGATGGCCAATTCTAATTCTAAACATGATCAAGAAGCCATAATTTGGGGAAATTGATGAACGATTGAGGATTGTAATGTCACTTTATGATTAAAACAAGCATGATTGGGATTCCTAGGTGACTAGGCTTGGAAACTAAGCACTAGTCATGATTAAAAACATAAAACCAACAATTTCAAAGCTAGATATCAAAGAAATTGCCAGGGAATTGCAAACTCAAACTCAAGAAAATACGGTTTTCAAGAATCAAAGCAATACTCGACCAAATTGAACAAAAACTACACCAAAACATGTAAAAATCAACAATAGAAGCAAAGTCATAACAAAAGGAAAACAAATCAATTGAATTGAAGAAGACCCACAAAAACTCATAAAACAAAAAATTTCATAAAACTCAATCAGAACTACAACAAAACTAAAAACTAAGTGCACTAATGAACTCACCGTAAAAAATCATACGGATCGGAATTGATATAAGATTTGCTAAAAACGACCAAGTAACGAAGAATCTACAAGCTAATCTATGAAACAACAATGGAGGCTTTTCTCGATCTCTAGCAATTAAGAAGAAGATGAATTGGAAATAATTTTTGAAAATGTAAAACAAAAAATTCAAATACAAGCTACTCTCTGCTTACTTTCCTTACTAAACGATATACATCACTCTCTAACAAGTTTTCCTAAAAATTACAAGTTTGCCATTACTAAAAATCACACGTTGCAAAACTACACCCAAAACGTTAACACAAGCAAAAGTCAACACAGTTAATGAGGAGAGCGAGGGCTCGCTAGAGCAGGACCGAAGGCTCATTGAACTTTTTTCCTTTCGCGTGCAAACTAGGAGCTGAGTTGGTAAGGGTTCGCTAGGAGTAGGCGAGGGCTCGCTGTGTTGGGTGAGGGCTCTCTAAGGTTTGGCGAGGGCTCACCAAACTTTCTGCCACTAAGTGTTCTGCAGAAAAAGTGAGCGAGGGCTCGCTGGCCTTGGGTAAGGGCTCGCCCAACTTTCTGATTCTAGCTGAAATTTAAACTATAGGTTAGCGCGAGCTCACTAGGAATTAGCGAGGGCTTGCTAGCTTGGTGAGGGCTCGCTGGGTCTTTGCCGATGGCTCACCAATGTTTCTGCCTAATGCCTCGAAAATGGAAGTTTATTGAGGTCTCGCTGGCCTCCTAGCGAGGGCTCGCTAGATTTCCTTCAAACTTCGAATGACCATAACGTTTTCTTTAGTGCTCGGATTGTAGCTTATTATATATTGTTGGAAAGCACTCTAATTGTAATTTCAAATGGAACAAGTATTACCTACAAATGCAAAGTGTGTTGAAAGGTATGTCTTGAAGAAGATGTTAGAGTATACGGAAACAACTTTTTAGGTACATCACGTGCATAATAAAACCAAGGCAACTTGTAACTATACACGTGTTGGGTTCCTTGGGTTTTGAATGATGAAAAACAATAAAACAAGAAACAAGTTGATTCTAGTGTATTGGTGCACTGTTTCCTTGGACAAGTCATTACTGATTTGAGATATATCTTGGACTAACTTGTCTATGTGCAGGGAATGGTTGGATATGTAAAGTTTTATGTACTGGTTGGGAACAAGTATGAACTGTTCCCTCGACTATTATGTTCGAAAACAGTCATATACTATTTGATATGCATTATCTTTGTTACATGTGCAGTAAAGTAGTTGATTCCAAGACTTGGATCAAGGAGGCCTATTCGAAGACATTCGAATAAAGAAGAGTTGATCACAATGGATGCAATTTAAGGAATCCTCAAGTCTTGAAGTTACATGTAGAGGGAAGACTTGTAGTTTAATAGGTTTTATTCTAGGATCTTCATGTAAAGATCTATTTTGAAAATATATTAGTAGTTGGAAATTTTAGTTGGAAATATTTGGTTGCCAAAATTCTAGGAGTATTTATCTTATTTGATTTTATCTTCGTGATAAAATCACTACTACAAAAAATGGATAAAAGACCATATTTAAGAGACCGGTGGTAATATAAAACCGGTCTCTTAAATTAAGAGTCCAATTATTAATGAAAACCAGTCTCTTAGATTCATCTAAAAGACCGGTTATTTATAACACATCACTTATGTTCAACAAAGAAACCGATTTTAAGTAAAACCGATCACTTTGATCCTAGTGGGCCCAAAAATAAAAATTCATTATACACCCGCTCACCCACACAACTCCTGGCCTCTCTCTCTCTCATCCGCCCTCGTTCTCACCGCCTTACTCAGCTCATTTATTTAATTTTTTTGTTGTTACTCATTTATTTAACTTATTATTGAAAACAAACACTTCTCTCCTCTCTCATCCCACCTCCTCTCTCTCCTCACAATACAGTACATCTTTCTCCTTAAACTCTTCATTTCTCTTTGCTCATTTATCTAACTTTCTTCCCTTTCTTTCTTTTAAGTTCGACATTGATTCAAAAATAAATTCAATTATTTGTTGCTTGATTTTTGCTTGGCTGCTCCATTTTTTAAGGTAATTTTGTATATTCTAATGCTTTTTTCGCCCTTTGTTACGTTTTTTTTTTCGATTTTCTGATCTATTTTTTTGGGTATTCGGTTATTGGATCTGAGTTTGTTTTAATTTTTTTTCTAACACTTTTTTAATTTTTTGTTTGGTTTTTCGACTTTGAATATTTTTATGTTTTTGGGTTTCTTTTGTTTTATGTTTTTTTTTTATTTTCAGTAAATTTGGTTTATTTTGTTTTTCGATATCAATTTTTTTTGTCTTTTTATGATTTTTTTGTGTTAGATCTAGTAATTTGTAATAAAGATTTTTTTCGATTTTATAATCTTGTAGATCTATAAAATCAAAGAATGTTTTAGCTTTTTTATTTTGTTATTTGATTTCTGTATTTTTCGAAATTTTCATTTGATTTATTTTGTTATTTTTTGATTTTTGAGATCTTTTCCCATTTTTTTATATAATTTTTATCTTCTGAATTTTCGTTTATTTGGTCTTTTTTCGATTTATTTTTAAGATTTTTGTGTTTTTTGTTTTCAATTTTCTAGGTTTTGTGTTTTGATGATGAGTTTTTGGGTTTTGTAGTTATAGTGTCTGGTTTAAAAGCGTAGTTGATTCAATTTTTATCAGGCATGTATCCCTTTTTTCTTTTAGCTCTTTCCCCTAAATGCTTGAGTTTGTTTTTCGAAAATCATGGTTGCAATCAATTGATTTTTTTTTGGGAGTTTTCGATTGATTTGTTTTGGGTTTCGATTGATATTTTGGCGGTGCAGGTAAGTCCGGTGGCGACGCAGCGGGCTGACGGTGGCGATGCGGGCAGACGGTGAGGGGCAGTCGGTGGCGACGCGGTGGGCAGTCCGGTGGTGGTGCACCGGGCAGACGTAACGGTATTATGTAACTATATATGTACTTCGTTTGTGGACAGAAGTTATAAGATTTTTCTAAGTAGTGTGTAGTGTCATATATTTATAGTATGTATTTCTAACAATTCTAAGTAATGTATTTCGTACGTATTGCTTTGTTAGAAATGTGAGGAGAATTCTAGATTATTACTTTTGTATATATTATCCACTTTTTAAATAAAGTAGGTGAGACCTCCCACCTGCTGTACTTTTTTTTAATTGATATAATCATTAAAGAGACCGGTTGTGCATCAAATCCGTTCTCTTTGATGTAATAAAATAATCATATTTAACTACATAAGAGACCGGTTAGTTAGTCAAATCTGGTCTCTTATCCCTCTAATTAAAGAGACCGGTTTTTCTAAACACCGGTCTCTTTGCTCAATATAAGAGACCGCAAAATTAAACCAGTCTCTTACCTTAAGAGCCCTATCACCTAGAGATCGGTTGTTTTGCAGTCTCTTTGGCCTTTTTCAACCAATATCTTAGGCTTTTTTTGGTAGTAGTGAATAGATTAAGAAGACACTTTCCTTAAATCACAAGTTTGCTTGATCTCCAATGCTTTGCGATTTAAGGAAACTAGGGTTTTGGATATCCATGCCTATATATACCAATCTAGAATTTCATATTCTACATATCGCTCAAGCATAAAATTGAGCTATATCTTTTTAGAGCAAAACACACTTGAAACACGAGCCTTTCATCGAGTCATACACAAAACCAACTTAGAGCATAAATCGAGTTCTCTCATATACTTATTAATAAGTGAGTTCAAAGACAGTTCTTAATATTGTCAAGATCTTTCACAGAGGGATTGAAGATCAGGTGAGTGTTTGTGAGTTCAAACACAATGGGCTTACGAGTGTAAGTCGAGTACACACTCGGAGTAGAGTGTGGGGTGTGCTGGTTCCCGGAGTAGGGAAACAACAAGGTTTGTGTTTTTTATTTTTTGAAGTAGATTAATAAGAGAAAATAGGATAGGAGGACGTAGGCCATAGTTAGCTAAACCTCGTTAAATTTGGTGTTTCCTTTATTGCTTTACTTTACATTCCGCTGCAATAGGAAGCAATCTAATTGGTTCCTCACTTAACCAAACAAGAAACAAGAATTTATCGACGAGTCTTTAACACTCAATTCACCCCCCCACCCTCTTGAGTGTTATCAGACCTTCAATTGGTATCAGAGACAAGGCTTCTCTCAAGAGTAACATCTAGAAGAGTCCAGGATGAGTACTCAAGATCTTAGTGCTATGGCATATGACAACAAGACACCAAAGTTCAATAGGAACAACTATGCATGGTGGAAGAACAGGATCCAGAACGTGATCAGGGGGATTAATTATGATTGCTGGCTAGTTGTCAAGAAAATGGTCCCAACATCATCTTCAAGATAGATGCTAAGGGAAACATTGTTTCTAAGAAGGACAGTGAGTTAACACTTGATGACTACAACCTGCTACAAAAAAATGCCAAGGTGATGTCAATTCTACAACAGGCAATAGGTGAGAATGAAATAAACCAGATCTCTAGTTGTAGCAACACAAATGTGATTTGAGACACCCTCGAACTTGCTTTTAAGGGAACTAGTGAGGTAAAAAGGTCTAAAATTGATTTACTTATGTCTAAGTATGAATTGTTTGCTATAAATAAAAATGAAAAGATCAACGACAATTTTTCGTATATTTATGACTATTGTTACTAATCTTAGATCTCATGGTAAAAACTTTTCTGATGAGGAACTTGTGATAAGGGTTTTGCGCAGTTTGACATATGCATGGACAGCACAGGTAATAGCAATTTATGAAGCAAAAGATCTGTCCACCTTGTCTTTAGAACAACTGATTGGTTCCCTCATGACTCATGAAATGTTGATTGACACTATGTCTGAGGGGGAACCAGCCAAAGGAAGAAGATGAGATTGGAATGATAGCCAAACGATTTGACTGAAAGCTCTGTGAAAATAAGAGTAACTTCAAGGGTAAGAATGTTAAGAAAATCTAACTCTTCAATTGTAGGTTGTTTCAAGTGAATGCTCCGTAAGTGGAAAAAGGGTGAAAAGGAAGCATACAAGGATGTTATGATAGCAACCACGTAGGGAGATTTTGACTCAAAGTCTGGTGAAGATGAAAAATCTCCTAATACCGAAGTCTACATGACGACATGGGCAGACATTAGAGGAAATAGTACCGACCAGGGAACCAGTACATCTAAAGCTTGTTTGATGGAGAAGAAGGATGTACTGCATGAACACAAGGTAAACTTAGAGCAAGTTAGAGAGAGGATGTGGATTATTTTGATAGAGATGACATGCTTGCTTTTATGGATGGTTTGTTAGAGATGACATGCTTGCTTGTATAGAGTTGCCAAAATTCTAGGAGTATTTATCTTATTTGATTCTATCTTTATGATAAAATAGAATAAGATGATACTTTCCTTAAATCACTAGTTTCCTTGTTCTCCAAGACTTTGTGATTTAAGGAAACTAGGGTTTTGACATCCATGCCTATATATACCCGTCTAGACTTTCATATTCTACATATCTCTCAAGCATAAAATTAAGCTATATTTTTTAGAGCAAAACACACTTGAAACAGGAGCATTTCATCGAGTCATACACAAAAAGCATTTAGAGCATAAATTGATTTCTCTTATACACTTATTTAGAAGTGAGATCAAAGAGAGATTTTTATATTGTCAAAATTGTCTTCAAAAGAGGGGTTGAAGATCGGGTGAGTGTTTGTGAGTTCAAACACAAGGGGCTTAAAGAGTGTAAGTCGAGTGCACACTCGGAGTAGAGTGTGGGGTGTGCTAGTTCCCGGAGTAGGGAAACAGCAGGGTGTGTGTTCTTTATTTTTCAGAGTTGATTAATAAGAGAATATAGGATAGGAGGACGTAGGCCATAGTTGGCCGAACCTCGTTAAATCTGGTGTTTCCTTTATTGCTTTACTTTACATTCCGCAGCGACAGGAACCAGCCTAATTGGTTCCTCACTTAACAGAAAAGAAAAAGAATTTACAACGAGTCTTTAACAGTAAATTCAACCCCCACCCCCCCCCCCCCCCCCCCCCCTCTTGAGTGTTATCAAACCTTCAACACGAATAATTGCATTTAAGAGCAAAAGAATAGTAAAGAAGAGAAAGTAAGCTAAAAACCTATAATAAAACCCACAAAAACTCCACAAAACTATTCAAATAGAATGGCTAGCCAAAAATCTAGAAAATGATGTCGAAACGACACAAAAGGCCAAACTAGGCAAAGATTTTACTAACAATGAGATCTTAAAAACGCAAATACAATTAATATTCAAGTTCAAAAAATATAATTATGATATTTTTAACTCTTCAACCAAAACACGACAATTAATCATCACATTTCAAATATAATTATCTTCAATCATATTTTAATTAATCTTCAACTATATAAAAATATAATAAATCTTACCAGCACAATACAATATAATCTTAAAACATACAAATACAATAAGTTTTCAACATAATTTTAAATTAATCTTCACTATACAATTACAATTAATGTTCAAGCCATATTTTAATTAATCTTCAAAATCAATTAATTTACAATAATTTTCAACCGCAAATACAATTACTCTTCATTAGTTTTTTAATTCTTCAATTTGCCCATAAATAGTGGCAAATGTTTCTAACAAATTCATCCTAATAAAAATCATCACAATCTAAATCTTGTTTTCCTTTCTCCTTGATCTTGTTGCAGTTACGTAATCCACGTGGTATGGTCTTTTTAAAGTTTTGTTTGTTAGGAGTTTTTATATTTAATATTAATATTTGCTTGCTATTGCAATATAAATAGACCAATGGAAAGAACTTTTGAATGATGTTAATAACGTCAAGGGAGTTGCTAAATCCCTATTAATTAATTCAACAGAGACAAGGTCGTCAATTAAATTGAGTAAATATTACCACAAACTTTTAATTTATCGAACCAGTTGAATCTTACATGCAAAGCATGTCCATCATCAGGCTTCATATTTGAGGATACATTTAGGAATTGGTTGGAATAAACAGGAATTACACAATTTAATTTCTAAGGCATGTGGCCGGTGAGCAATGTGGCAGAAGAAGGTAAAGAAAAGTCGAATGGATTTCTTGAGGTAAAAATATTTGTTGTCAATGATAATAACTTTGTTTTCAGTAGGCTTTAATTGTGATGGATATGTTCTTTGTTTTCTGCCACAAAAAAACAGTAATGTGGTGTTAAATTGCCAAGAAGGTTTAGCAAACCCGGACTTTCTACAAACATATTATGGAAACTCATAAGGATATGAAATTCAATGGCGTAGATTGATTATTTGTAAGTATATTTCTTTCTTTGGATGTTTGTAACTACTTTTAATGCAATTTCATGACTGCTTTATTTGGCTTCGATTAGTAATGTACTCTATCATTACATTATGAAATTCGAACTTGTAGTTTGCTTAACCATGTTTTTCTAATTTACTACATTAAAATCGTAAGTTTAATAACAACAACAACAACAACAACAACAACAACAACAAACAACACACACAATAATAATAATAATATAATATAATAATAAATAATTATAGGATAACAATAATAATATAATAAGATAATAATAATATAATATAATAATAATATAATAATATAATAATAATAAAATAATAATAATAATAATAATAACAAAACAACAATAACAATAACAATAACATAACAATAACAATACAGCAATAACAATAACAATAACAATAACAATAAATAATAATAATAATAATAAATAATAATAATAATAATAATAATAATAATAATAATTAATAATATATGAAAAAACAACAATAATAACTGATGTGCAAAAAGTAAAAGGACACTACACGTGTCACAATCTTAAAAGGCAAGAGGAAAAGAGAAGAGAAAAAGAAAGAATCAACGGATAAGATTAAAAGGGAGCAAGGGACCAATCTTTGCTCAAGACATGGCCTCCCTTAAGTGAGCCATACAAGGACCCAATCCCTATAAATACCCCTTGATGAGATGATTTGATACAACACTATTCCAACCACTCTACATTCAATGCAACATTGACTGTAACAATCATTACTCTCTTCTCTCTTCCATGATTTGGTTTAGATCTCGAGGTGTAACGGGCTACCAAAACCTAGAGGGCGACTATACCAATAGGCGACCTAGCTGGCTCTCATCAATTATTATCTTGCCTATTCCCTTATTTACTTGTTTGTTATGAATCCCATAGTTCACAAACTGACTTAAGCGTTGGAGGGGAGATAACCCTSTGAAGGTTATTCTCCTTTGTGTAGGTCGGCAGAGGAGCGGGCGGGAAATCATCTTGACCMTCTGTCTGAGTAGCATKYCAAGGAAGCCTCCATCAACCCACACAAATACAAATTTACTATTCTGTTGTAATACTTGCAACAACAATTGGCACCGTCTGTGCGGAGGCGATTCAAGATGACTGAGACTTCGAAACAGGATGAGTCAAGGGTCACAGGCAAAGCAACCYAGGTGAAAGGTTTGGRGAAGCCTATTAAACCTAAGATAGTAAGCAAGACTTCGGAGGCTCCTAAGCCAACCGACGTTACTAGAGCGCAAAAACCATCCACAACGCGCCCAAGCCTTAAGGCGAAAGTGCAATCCCTATTCTGTGACAAACCGACACCTTTTGTCCAAGGTCAGGCGGATGACGACGATGATGAAGGATTGGACCTTGATGAAGGTGAAAATTATCTAGAACTCGAGTATGTATCCTAGGAACAGCTCGAGCGAAACTTTGTATGTAAGAGAACTCTTAAGGAAGAGATTCAGAAACACATGAGAGAGATGAACGAGAAACTTCGACGTGTATCCGACGGGAATAGAACATTGAAAGCACGGGAAGAAGCCCGAAAGAAGGTAGCGAAGGATCTGGAGTTGGCCCCGAAGATAGYCCAAGTTCCCGAGCTACTAACGGAGCTAAGTACACCAAACATGTTCRAYTAAGGCAGGTCAGGTCAAGAGGAAAGACCTATCTGACCTATCCTATTCCTCCRGATCGTTCKTGWATTCAGGAGCATGAATGAGAATCTTCAAGGAGCGGTCCCATTGAGACTGATATGAGGTACTAKTTGGAGGCAAAAAGGACCCAAGCTAGCAAGCTTGATGCTAGGACGATTCCGGAAGCAAAATGAAAGAAACAWCAATAGCTACAGGCTATGGATGARAGGACACATTCTAACACTAGGTCAACACTAGTGTGTARAGATCTTGCTTGCTCTATGTAGTTCTTTAGAGGATCCCACCAACCCTCTATACGGGTAGAAAATCCTCTTGGACGCCAAGTGTCTCACCATACCCATCATCATAGTCGAGGAATATCTGGAAGAACTTACTATGAAGGAGACCTTAATCGCCCCTGTGGGAGGCATGACTATGGCGATGCCCATAGGGATGAACTGGTATAGCCTATGCCGTTGTTACATCAACAACAGCATCTTGCATTAGACCAACCCACTCCCTTCTCTTTTGTTAGTATGTTGGCTCTTAGAATGTCAAAAGTTAAGTTGCCAAGCATGGACCGGTACGATGGTAAGACTGATCCCGATGATCATCTTGCTATGTACAAACATCTAATGCTCAGTACACYAGCAGATGATGCCACCTGGTGTAGATACTTCCCTTCTACTCTGAAGGGGGTGGCATAGAAGTGGTTCAGCGGGCTACCTCCAAGATCAATCAACAACTTTTRAGGGCTATGTATTTTATTTACTCATCARTTTATGGCCAACAAGCAAGAGAGGAAGAGCAGCATACATTTAGCCAAGACCAAGCAACAGGATGGAAGAAGTAGAGGAACTARCGGTCTCTAAGAAAAGAAAGGCTGGAGAGGTTATGATCGTTCATGGAGCACATCAAGAGGCTATGGCCATCCATGGTCTATTCCAAGCRGCCTCCAAATGTACCCCCGACACCGATCAGTTGGAAAGTTCGAGTTGGAAGAAGAAAACCCAGAGAGATATGTGCTGGTAGGTAAAGGATCTAATACTCCGGTAGGCAAAGAAGTAAGAGCTCTTCTCCGAGAGTACTGGTATTTTTTTGCTTTTGTAGTGGAAGAAATGCCCAGGATAGRTCCTGAAATTGCTCAACATGCTCTCAATGTAGGTCCAAACAGGAAGCCAGTTGCTCAAAGGAAGAGGAACTTAGGGCAGATGCGGAGTAAGGTCGCCGATAAAGAAGTAAAGAAGTTACTTGATGCGAGCTTTATCAAACCTTTCCAACTCTGAGTGGGTGGCCAATGTTGTTCTAGTTCCCAAGCCCAATGAGCACTTGGACGTTGATTATAGAATACAACGAATCTGAAAAGGCTGCCCAAAAGCCGTTCCCATTGCCTAAAGAATCGACAACTTGGTTGACGCTGACTGAGTTGCACTACTGAAATTATGAGTTTTGTGGATGCTTATTTCGGTTTCCACTACATTCCATTTAAGAAGGAAGGACCAAGACAAAATGGGCATTTTTCACTAACAATGGGTTTATATTTTTAACATGTGTTGATGTCGTTCGGGTTGCGGAATCGCAACAGCTTACTTTCCAGAGATGTGTAAACACCATCTTTGCTAGGCCAATTGGGAAAGAACATCGAAGCTTACAATCGATGATATATCATAATGAGCAAGAAGATGGAAGAATCACTTCCAACGATTTGAAAGAAACCTTTGATGCCTTGTGTCATTACAAAAATGAAGCTGAATGCCAAGAAGTGTTACCTTTCGAAGTAACTTTAAGGAAAGTCTTGGCTACTTAGGAAGTACCAATACGGATAGAAGCAAACTCGGACAAAGGTGCAGCTTGTCTTAGAATGAAATATCCCCATACAGCTGTAAAGGAAGTTGCAACGGCTTACCGGATAGTCTTGGTCTCTTTATGTCCTCATTCCTGTCCAAGTTAGGTGATAATGTCTTTTAGTATTCTTCTTCAATGGCATAAAAAAAGAGTGCATAAGTTTCGATGGACAACCAAGTTGCAAACGACGTCGTGGAAGTTGAAGGAAGCATCTTCCATTCCTTGTTTCTTATCGCTTGTTTAGCACCGCAAGATAAGAGAAGCTTTGTAACATGTACATAGACTTGTCTCTAACATGCCTTGTCATGCTTTACTAGTTGGCTGAAAGGTCGAGGCACAAGTTACATGTTACTTCGTGAGTTCATGTTCTCTAGAACGCTGAGTTACGTTATTCAGAAAATAGTAGTTTGTGGTTAGCTCCTACTAATGGCCCATAGGTAACACCAAACCCTTCTTTCATCGAAGAAAGATCATTGTGATACACCGACGCGTCCACTCAGAGCCATTCTCCAAGGTGAAGCGGTGGAAGGATGTTGAGGCTGGGCTCTTGGTTTAGTGCCTACGAGTTATCCTTCGAGCAAGGTGCATATTCAAGGGGCAAGCCCTAGCTGATTTTATTGTTGATTTCATAAACCACCTCCCGCAAGAACGGAACAATGATGTATTGGACTCTCTATCGTGGTACGGTTTCGTTCTACCCTAGGGGAGGATGTGGGACAAAGATTCTATCAGATCACCAGAAGGAGACTACAAAATCTACATTGAAATTCAAATTCCAAACGTCCAACAATGAGGCGGAGTGTGAAGCACTTGAAACTACTATAGCGGGAATTTGAATGTGCAATGGCAGCTCGGACAATTAAAAATTGAGGCCATGTCCGACTCCCACTCATTGTAAGTCAAGTCAACGTGTTAGTATGAAGCTCGGGAGCGAAAGATGATTAAGTACCTAAAAACAGTAAGGAAAGAGTGGCAAGCTTAGAAGGTTTCTTCTTATGCAAGTGCCCTATCCTGAGAACAATCAGGCTGATGCCTTGTCCAAGCTGGCCAGTTCGGCTATTGGCGACTTGCCCAGGTCTGTTTTCTTGGAAGTAAAGGACAGAAGGAGCATCGATGAATTAGAAGACACAAACTTCACTGATAGAGGCATTTCGTGGATGGATGAAATCCTGGAGTACAAGGTTGAAGGGAAACTACCCGATGACTCGAAAAAAGCAAAGTATGCCAAAATAAGATATTCGTGGTTTATATTATGGAAGGATGAACTCTACAAAAAGTCTTTTTCTCACCCACTTTTGAAATTTTTGACCCCCTAGAAAGGAATGGAAATCTTACAAGACATACATGAAGGTTTCTGCGGCTCACACATTGGGGTAAGAGCATTGGCTGAGAAAGCGTTACGAACTGACTATTACTGGCCGACAGTGAGAAACGATGGTCTAGAGTTAGTAAAAAAATGCAGAAAATGTCAAATTCATAGTGACATTCATAGAAGGCCAGCGGCGGATTTGTATAACATTATTTCGCCCATTCCTTTTGCTAAGTGGGGCATGGATATTATTGGGTCGTTTCCTCAAGATCCGGGGTAGAAGAAGTATGTAATGGTAGTTGTTGACTACTTTACAAAGTGGGTTGAAGCTGGACCAATGAAGGGCATCAAGGCCTCTGATGTTCAAGGGTTCATCTGGAAGCACATCATCATCCGATTCGGAGTCCCCCAGTCGATTGTGTTTGATAATGGCCCAGAGTTTGACACGAATATATTAACCAATTGMTAGGCAAATCAAGGCATCACAAGTTGCTTCGCTTTCGTTTCTCATCCATAGGCCAACGGGCAGGTAGAAGCGTTCAACAAAATCATCTCAAGCAGGATTAAGAAGAAGCTCGACAACGCAAAGGGCTTATGGGTCTACGAATTATACAATGTGTTGTGGTCAATAAGGACTACGGTCAAGAACTCAACTGGAGAAACGTCCTTTATGCTAGTTTATGGAGCAGAAGCAGTGCTACCCATCGAAATGTATGAACCTACTTTGCGAGTAATGATGTACAATGAGGAGAAAAATTGGGAAGCTATGAAGCACAACCTAGATGTATTGCCAGAGGTAAGGGGAAAAGCGTTTCTTAGGCAACAGATCTACAAGATGAGGATGGCAAGGGAGTATAACAAACGGGTTGTTGCAAGACCACTACAATTGGGTGATCATGTTCTCTTGAAAAATGGAAGCATAGGGAAAATCGAAGGAACRAGGTTAGCTTACCCCAAATTGGAAGGTTCCTTACCGGATCTCTGAAGTCCTTAGGGATAGAACCTACAAGCTTGAAACCTCTTATGGGAAGCGACTACCGAGAACGTGGAATATCGACAACTTGAAAAAGTACTTCATGTAAGGCCTAGAGCCGAAGTGATCTCATCACTTTCTCCTTGTAATCAATTGGATACAGGTTAAAGAGAAAAAATGAAAAGAAGTCATTGGCAATTAATTAATTTATGCTTAATATTCCATTTATTAGGGCAAAGCCCCAACTTGAAGACAAATCGATTTAGGKGARCGAGTCTCCTAGGTTTGTGACCTAAGTAAAACYGCTAAAGCCAAGGGAATTACCCTTAAATACTTAGTGGTGGAAGGGAAATAAGGAAAAGATCCCAACAAGGGCAACGTATTGGCATCACMTGCRTGCGTTGTATTGGATTCTTTGCAAAGCAACATATTAACTCAAGGAAGTCATTGTTGCATTTTCAAGGGCAATGTACCGGCACCATGTGTCAGAGTTGTACCTGATTATTTGCAAAGCAACATACCGACTCAAGGAAGTCGTTGTTGCATTTGCAAGGGCAACATATCGGCACCATGTGCCGGCGTTGTACCTGGTTCTTTACAAAGGAAGTCGTTGTTGCATTTGTATTTGTTTATTTGTGCTTAAATTGGGGCATTGGCCTGTGTTATCAACTGAAAATATTTATTTGGTGTTTATAATTAAGAGGGTGAATGATGAAGCTGAGGCTTGTGATGTTGTTTGTGGGAAGTTTAATACTTTTTTTCTCTGAAAGAAGAATGATTTTTTTGGGTATTTGGGCATTGTTGTAATTGATGAATTTTTGACTGAATCGCTACATGTTCATGTGAATTTGTTTGGTGGATAATTGGTAAATTGATGAATAAATTAAGAAATATGAAGTTTTTGACTGTTTTCTAATGCATTGGTTTATTAGAATTGGGTGAGGAGGCAAGTTAAATTGTTGTTCCGGCCTTCCAGAGTCAGTCCTAAAAAAGGGAAGAGGTAGGAAGAATGGGCTTTGGCTAAGAAGTAGAAATTTGATGCTGAGAAGAAGATCTTGACGCCTTCCAAGTAATGTGACGTGATCTGGTTTTGCGGGGAAGTTGTGACATTTAGAGCTTTATTGCTGATGTGTGTGCATAGTTGTTTTTTAAGACTCTCTATTGATAATTTACTAATGATGTAAGGTGTATGGTGGATAATTTGTTGTTGCTATCATCTAAGGTATTATATCCCTTTCATGGATATTCCAATATGATTAATATTATAATAATTCGGTGATTGTTGTGCACAATTTTTGAAACTTATTTTCTGATTGATATCTTCTTCCCTATATGCGTGTTTGAAATATATTTAAGCAAAATCCATCAACCTAGTAGTTTGGAGTTTAGTGAAAGATTTAAAAAATCGTTATTGTTTTCGCTTCAATTTGAAAGACTTGAGTGTTTTCTTGAATTTCTTCTCCATATGGGTGAAATTAATATCTCGACTCATGTATAGTTTGTTTTTGCTACTCATGTCGTAGTGATGTGTATTAGTTAAAATTTCCGATCTGTTTAGAGTTTCTATGGTTCTTGAGGCTATTTATGTTTTCTTCCATAAACCAGCCTTGTATGTTAAATGGACTATACTTTATGAGTTTCGTTGTACAGTTGAAAATTGTCTTACCACCAAATCAAGACCTATGTTAGATTGGGTAGAAGTAAGGTGATGATTGGTTTGTTGGAAATGGCTGTTTATGTTTACAGCTTAGTTTCGTAGCAAACATGCTTCATTTTATGGCTTTAGGCTCTTGGCTTTAGGTTATATATAAATGGTGGATTTATGTAATTGAGGGTCAGTTTGATTCATGCTTTGGTTGTTAGGTTGAGTTATTGTGCCTTGTTTTGAGTAGTAGCTTGCTTGGCTCTCTGAATATTTATGTGGGTCTTTTGAAATGTTTTAGTGCTATGTAAAACCGATTACCATTTGGAATATTTGGTCAGTTGCACGTAGTTTTTGTTGGGCAAATCTGTTAATTAGGGTGTTTTCTTAAATTATATGTTTTGACTGGCCTTCATAGATGCGCTTGTTAGACTGTGTGTATCAATTGGTAGTGTTGGTAATGTGAGAGAGGTAGTGATGGTTGGGGTGGGTCAGGGTTAGTTGGTAAGTGGTGAATTAGGTTTGTGGTTACTACTGGGGGTGTTGTGTTTGGTTTGTATGTGCATTGTCACTTTTGTTATTGTTGTGTCCGGTAATTTATATGAGCCCTTCAGGCGTGGGTGCTCTCTGTTTTGGTGTCGTGTGTGTGTTGAGTCATCCTGAATTTCATGGGAAATCTTGCAGGTGATTTGTTTTGGCTCAACTATCTCATTTGAGTTGTTGATGTTCGGCTAGGTGTTGGTAGAGTTAACGAATTTTTGGGTTGGTGGTTTCTTGTTAGGGGTAGTGTATGATGTTGTTTTGGTGTGGTAGATGGTGGTGCTGGTGTGGTTGTGTGTGCAAGTGATTAATTGATGGCCGGGTATGTGTTGCGTGGTGGTTGGTTTTGTGGAGTTTTGTTTGGCTTGGGGGCAGATGTGTGGCGCTTTTCGTAATGGCGGTGAGTGTTGGTATCTGCTTTGTATTCTATAGCTGTTTT
>SNQN01001087.1:5941-107386 GCA_008642245.1 Bassia scoparia
ATAGAAAAATAATAATGACAATAGTATCTGTTTATTAAAGTTATTTTAAATGAATTTGCTCATTACATATAACACCCTCAAAGTATCCCGTCAAAATTATGTACAAAATAATTGTTTGCACTCGTTATTTACGAAATAAAACTTATATAATATAGAAAATGCTCACATTCATTAAATTTGTGAAACCAAAAACTAATACCCCATTACATGCAAAATAAGAAAAAGAATCCTTACTGTCGATTAGCTATAAATTATCTTGTATATGAAGCATTTGATGAAATTGAATGGACCTACGCCCTGCCCCGCAAACAGCGCCGCGAGCTTTATCTCCCAAATTGAGGAGACTTTCCAACTGAGTCATAATTTTATTGAATTGCTAGTCTCTAGTGCAACTCCCTCTCTTTGAAGGAACCACAAAAGCCGCTGTTCGACAAAAAAAAAAAAAGAATAATTCTAAATATATGATCATACTTCTCCTGCTGCTATCTATAGTGTCACGTAAAAAATTAACATCGATATGAATTGTACACTCATCCAATCCTTCTCACTATACTTTACCTTTTTGGTTTGTTCAAAATTACCACTTCTTAGTCACCAATATAATATTACTCTCATATATCTCTCTATGCTTTCTGTCATCTACATTCATACGATCCCAATACACATGCATGTTAGTGTTTGCATTTGCATATTTTATTTACAAGTATCTTTTTCATCCAATTTTTACTTGCATCACTTTGATAGTTACGAACTTCTAGGTAATTTTTGGAGAGGAGAGTGACCAAGGCGAAATAATTAATGAAACTATGTAATGAAAAAAGGATAAAGAGAATTAATTTCTCAATAAATAGGTAATGTGAGTAAATTGAAATTTTCGACAATAAAATAGAAAGTGATGCTAGTAAAAAAAAAGAGGATGTACTTCCTYCGCTCTTTTTTATTTGCATCCTTTTCCTATTTAGGAAGTTGCAAAATACTTGCATCCTTTCTTTTTGGTCATACAAAAAATTACCACTATATCCTTATAAATATAATAAGGAAAAAAGCTAAATGTAACCCTAAGGGCTGATTATAAGAAGCGAAAAATGAAAATAATATGCAATAATTGATCATTCATTACATTGATTAGTGTATTATTTTGTCTTGAATTTAYAACTTATTTCCTATTTAAGTAYTCAACATATTTAAACCTTATATGTAACCCTGAGGGCTGTATTTAGCATAACCCAAAATAAGTTCAATTYAGTGGTAATAAGTTCAGTTCAGTAAAAACAAGYTCAATTCTTAAGAAATTTGTTAAGGTTTCAGTAAAAATAAGTTCAATTCAATAGAAATAAAAGTTCAGTTCAGCAAATTTCAGTTGACGAGARCATGACCTAAATCTCTTTTGTCAAAAAAGTGTGTAAATTATTGAAAATTCAACAATTTATTTTTAGGAAAAATGTAAACTAATAATCCCACCTTTTGGTGGTCTGCTCTTAATAATCCAACCTCAAAGTAATTACAGAATAATCCCAACTTTTAGGGTGGTCTTCCCAAAATAATCTGAACTCTCATTTTCTTACATAGAACAAGTCAAAAATGGATCAACAAAAGTAGCAAAAATGAGAGTTCAGTTTACTTTGGGAAGACTRCCCTTAAAGTTGAGATTATTCTGTATTTACTTTAAGGCCGAATTATTGAGAGCAAACCATCAAAAGGTGAGATTATTAGTTTCTATTTTTCCTTATTTTTAATGAAACCGATCTTGTTCTTTGTACTATTTATTGAACTTGTTTTTTCTGATTTCATTAATAATTTTTTGAAAATTCGAAATCAACTTCTATTAGATTAAACTTATTTTTTGGTAACCAAACTTTTAAATACATGTATAAGTTGAAGGAGACATTTCTAAAATGAGAAGAGTGCAAAACTACAAAGGTAGCTTTTCTTTAGATGTTCAACTACAGTAATTATCTTTCTACTTTATGTATGTCTACCCTATTTATCTAGAAGAGTGATAAAGTCATCGCTGAGTTTTATAATTCGCGGGGGCATTTTTCGTAATTTCAATGCTTTTTTTGTTTTTAATATTTAAAAATCAGTTTTGCAAAAAAAAAAAAAGAAAGAAAAAAGATATGGGCCAATCAAAATCTAACACATGCTAGTAAGAGCATATGGGTCAAAGAGCATGTGGGATTCATGTGTCGGACACCTCAAAAAACAAAATAAAAAAAATTCGTTGGACAATGTTTGCTATCAAGTATCAACTGAGCAATGTTTGTAACTTTTTAGAAAATGTTTCTAAACTGAGTCTAAAATAGCGACTTATGAATCGCTGCTATTGCACGATACTTTCTCATTTATCTAAACTTAGTTCCAATTACGTTTGGATTTGACTCGGAGTTGCACACCTAGACCTAGTTCATGGTGAGTAAATCTTGCAAATCTCAACAAGAGTTTCTAACCAATTGAGCTATCCTTCCCTATCGAACTAAAACAATTGTTGATTCAGCAATAAGTCACTGATAAATGTGATAATCATAGGAAAATGGTAATGGAATAATTATGGACTACTTGAGGAGCATTGAGATTGTCGACAAGTAGTGGGCTTACAAGTGGGATTCATGCACACAAATTGGGTAATGGGCCTGGGCTTCCTAAAAAGGCTTTACACAAATCTCCAAACAAAAGTTGACTCACTTTTTATTTTTCCCGGCATTCCTCAAATCCTCCAACTAACTTTTAAATACCAACATTTGTTGTAAATTGTAATGTTGTCAAGCTAAATAAGTAGAAGAAAACCAAGCAATATATCAACAATATATATTAAAAAAATTGCCTTCWCAATATCTTTTTCTTAATAGACCTTTGTTGCTCATAATATTAACATAGGAAGTAATATCGCATTTAAATATGCATCTATAGTACGGAGTACTCCGCATTATTTACACAATAATATATCAAAATTATTACGAAGTACGGAGTATTATCATAAAGTTAGTCTTGTTTACTCCTATAAACCTTTTACTTCTTTTGTTTTTTTAAAAAAAAAACTCTCATGTTAGGTGGGCTGAGAATACACCATTTGGTAGCTCTATGGGATACTCACTACTCAGGGTAATTCGAAGTTGTTTGTATGAACTCTTTAATTTGCTATAAAATGTCCTGAAAAAGTTTTTTTTTWAAAAAAATAAAAATAAATAATTGTCTTATTTTAGTCAAATCTTATAGAGGACTCTTGAGAAACTTATAGAGTACAGAGTACTCCTCACACTCTACAATTTGCCTAACCAAAGAGAAAATGAAATACTGTTATCACCTCCTTTTCTATTAAAAAAATTATGTCATGAAACAATTTTAATCAGCATTTTCATTATAGATTGTTTGTGAAGAGTCATGGTTATGACAAAATTATTAACATTTTCCATCATGCTAACTAACGAGCATCCCTAAATATTGATTTTAACATTTATATTTCTTAAAATGATTCGGGTCTTGAAATACATATCAAAATTATTCATCAATTTAACTATTGAGTATCCAAGTAATTAATGTTTCTTTCAAGCCCCAATGACGCTTTCTAGTTTTTGTCCAATAATATTATTGGGAGGGTAACATATTTCCTCCAAATATATATTACCATTGCCGAATAAGTAGAAAAACATTTCGTATTTAATTTCTTAATCATAAACATCTCGATTTGTTTTCATTTAAGACAAACAACTATTAAAGGTAATAATATAGTATTTCATCAATTAGAGTTGGTTTGAGTGGTTAAGGGTCTCAAACTCCTTGACCAAAGTATTAGATTCGGAAACCCGTTGCTCCTCCTTAGATTCGAGCCTTGGGAATTAAAAAATTTTAACTGGAAGGGATACTGCCCCTCGATGTATCCATGCAAATTCCCGTAGGAGATTAGTCTACTCATTAAAGGCAGTGAGAACTCATCGTAGCAGTAAAAAAAACAAGGGTTTTTCTAAGCTATACCCCCGAACTTCTACGAATTCCAAGCTGTACCCATGATTTTTAAAAATTCTAAGTTGTACCCCTAAAGAACATTTTCATTCTTGTTGGTGCCCTTAATTCACAAAAATTAGTTAACTATGGTTAATTCTTATAATTTTTTTWAAAAAAAAACAAAAAAATCACCACCAACCCATACAACCCAAAAAACCATCACACAGCCCAATCGCCCATACCACCTCGTACTACCCAAACCACCGCCTCGCGTCGCCCTTATTCGCATTGTATAGGGAGCCACCCACCCCATCTTAGCCCAGCGAACCACCCATTCCAGCCAACGAGCCACCATTGTTACTCCCTTCTCCTTWGAACCACCCCAATAACGCCACAACAACCCTCACACATTGCAAACCATCTAACAAAGCACGAACTCCACTACCGCACCCCGGTCACTAGACCCCACAACTTTCTTATCCACCCCGCGAAACCCAACCCAAATCACAACCACGAAACCCAACCCAAATCACAACCACGAACCTCCCCTACCACCCAAGCCAACTTAATCCTACTTTCGAGCTCAAGAAGCAAAATTGTAGAATCCTAACTCYCAATTTTAAACTGAATTGTCAAAATAAGAACTCAACTTCAAATTTTCGTACTGAGTTAGCAAAATCCGAAACTGAAGTGTATGAATTTGGTCTAATTTGAGTGCGTTGACGTTGATTTGGGCGAAATTGGGTTGTGGTGAAGGTTTAATCGCGTCGTTGATTTGGGTTGTTGTGGTTTAACTTCTTTTATTCACTTTCAATTTGGTTCCTTTATGTTTGAATTATATGTGCGCTGGTGGTTGGATCACTATAGCGGTTAGGTCGTGGTGGTGGGTGCTAGGTCGCGATCATGGGTGAATCAAGGTGATGGCAGGGTGGCAGTGATGGTTGGGTCGAGGGGGTGTTCAGGTTCGCAACAACAAGGGTAGTGGCGTTGGTTTTGTGGTGGTGGGTGGTGGGTGATGGTTGAGAGGGATGTGGTTTTGAAAGAGGTGGCCGTGAGGGAAGAGGGAAAGTTTTATTTATTTTTCTTTTTTTATTTGTTAAAGTTAACTAAGGTTAACTTTGTTACTCATGAAGGGTATAACTTATTAAATGAATGAAGTTTAGGGGTACAATTTAGAATTTTTAAAAACCATGGGTACAGCTTGGAAATCGTAAAAGTTCGGGGGTACAGCTTAGAAAAACCCAAAAAACAATATGGTATTTCACATTTTGCAACAAAAATATCACCACCCTTGTGGGGTCTTGAATGTTTCTCCTTAAACGTAGCACTCATATATATATTGATTGATTAAGTTGTAACTGCCTCTCATCAGTGATCCCCTTCTCTGTTTCCTCTCTCTTCTTCTATCTTACTTTGATTATCATTTGATCATTCAGGTAAATTTCTCTATTTCTTTGCTTTCTATTATTAATTATTTCTTCTTAATTTACATATCTTAATCTTGCATGCAAAGTTATTTTCTTTCTGATCTTAAATTTTCAGCTTAATTTTGCATTATTCATGATGATATATTTGCCTAATTTTCACTTGATTCAATTCAGAAAAAATTTGTATACCACTTGATTCTAATTTGTATATCTATAATAATAACTGTAAATTGCAAACAGAAATTTGTAAGATAAGGATCTTTTATTTGTTCAATTTTATGATTGTAATTGAAGATTTTTTTTTTTTAACCCTTAGAAATTTTTTTTGCAAACAAAAATGATCCAAAATATTTTTGCCTCAAATTTATTTTTGAGTAAAATAATTTGATTGGTTGAAGAAATTAATCTCTTATGTTATCCTCTTCATTAGATTTTTTTTTTTTTTTTTGGCGGTGGAAGTAGATAAGTAGCTGCTGCTCACTGCAATAAGATGACGAAATATCTTCAAACACGTAAACTTTTATTTAATTTAATGTTATTTTAGATTTTCTTTTAATGGTAAGTTTCAATTGTCCTTCATTTTTAGAAATAATATCATTACATTGATTCCTTAGATATGGTAAATAAATGTCCTAGATTCTCTAATTAATGTGAAGATTTTTCTGATAAGTATTTAATTGAAGACTTGATCTTGTGTTAGGGGAAAAAACATGAATTTTCCTCCGAAAATTGAAAATATATCATATAGTTTTGTTCCTTTTTTTTTCTTTTAATAAATTAGTTAATCTTGTTAGCAGGGATGATATATGATGGATGTTGAATCGAATTTTCGTCCATGGGATGAACTGATGCCAGACACACTAGGCTTGATCTTTCAAAGGCTTCCTCTTGATGAGATACTTAATGTAGTCCCATGCGTTTGCAAATCATGGGCAAAGGTGGTACGAGGCCCGTATTGTTGGCAGGAGATAGATATCGAGGACTGGAGTCGTTATCTTCGACCTGAGAGCCTCGATCGGATGCTCTTGTTGCTGATAGGGAGGAGCCGTGGCTCCCTCCGCAAGCTTTGTGTTTATGGCTTGTCATCTGAAATGAGTTTGTCTTTGATAGCTGACAAGTAAGCAGACATCTCTCTATATCCCTTTCCAATACCATCCTGGCATCCTGGTTGAAGTTCTCTTATTACTGTATGTTTGTTTTGCAATACCATGAATCTGAAGTTCTGAACTAGAGTAAATTGCTAAGAATGATTGGCATGAACAAGTTTGATCATTTGTTGCCATTCTCCTTAATATGATGTGTGTCACTCATGAAAAAACTGTCCTGAGTATGTCATACATACAAAGTGATTATTAGAAAAACAGAATGTGGTTTTTTCATGATTAATATCTTGCTATTTGGTTAGAAGTCATAAGATTATTTTTAAGCAACGAAGACATAATATAATTGTAAGGTATGTATGATATCGTATACTGTCTTGTGTCACTAATGAGTTATGAAGAATGAGAAGAATATATTCCACAAAATTAGCTCATTTTGTTGTTGTTGTTGTCTTATGGCATCAAGTTAATTGAATTTCTCCCCTCTAATTTTAATTGTTATGAATTGCAAGTGCCAAGAACATTGAGAATCTTCGGTTGCCAAGAAGTGAAATAAGCGATATGATGGTGGAACAAGTTGCTCCGAAGTTTTCAGGACTCACTTTCTTAGACCTGAGCTATTGTACCAAAATTGGAGCTCCAACTCTTGAGGCAATTGGAAGGAACTGCAAACTTCTCACATGTTTGCTGAGGAACATGCATCCTTGGGATGTAGCAGAAAGGATGTCACAAGATGATGAAGCATATGCTATATCTGCCACGATGCCACAGCTCAAGCATCTTGAGTTAGCCTACCTAAATATCACCACTGATGCTGTTCTTCAGATCCTTAAGAACTGCCATGAGCTCGAGTTGCTTGATATCAGAGGTTGTTGGAATGTGAAACTCGATGAAGCACTTCTTAAGGATCGCTCGAAGTTAGAAGTTGTGGGACCTCTTGTTGTGGAGGGCTGCAGTAAGGTGAAAAACCGCCCTGACTTTTACCCTGCTTCTGCCAGCTGTTGGGCCTGGGGTTTTGGCGAGATGGATGAGTATGACAATGAAGAAGATCCTTGCAATATGTCTGATGATATGTGGGGTGATGTGCATGAGATCGAAGACTTGGGATTGATGTCCTATGATGATATTGACATGCTGTATTACGTTTAACTATACATGGAGTCTCTTCGAGGTTTTAGCTTGGAAGATTTCGATTTTCCCCTCTATATTGGTTCGCACATCTGCTTGAGATGTAATTTTTCAATTAATTAGTTGGCTGCATGTTTTTCTCTTTAAGCTTAGGCAGAATGTGTATATAATCTAGATCCTTATCCTGTTCCGAATGTTTAACTCCGTCTGATGCATCTTTTATGTATGTGATGCTATTGGCACTGAAAGTCAGTACCTGCGTTTGTAGTATACTAGATAGGTTGAAGTTATGATGTACTCGTGTTTCTGGATGTTACAAAGTGAGTTTTTAAAAGTACTTAGCAAGTTGGCAATAGCCTGAGGCAGCAATGAAATGAGATAACCTGTAAATAATCTGAAGGAAACTTGATTGTTTGAAGCTCAGCTACAGTCCCTGAAGACTCTGATCAGTTAGTAGAACTGACTTGGCCGAATTCCTACTACAGTTCGGGTCGAGTCAAGTAAACTATATATACACAGAATGTTGTGCACATCTCGGGTTCAATTTACCATATAAAGCAACAAGAAATGAGATAACATGAAAATTACTCTTTGAAGAAACTCAATTGATTCAAGTTCAATAACATCCCTCGACAAGGTCATATACAATCCTATATATATACTTAATGGCGACCTAAACTTCGACCTTTCACTGAAGAATCTATTATTTACACAATGCAATCGATTCATTTGTCGGGAATATGAATCAAAGACTAACATGCCTGATGCACATGTTGATAGATGCATGAAACATTATTCATTCATTCTTACGATCATACGATGACAGATGCATTACGAATCATACGCTGAGAGATGCATCGTAATTTGTGCATTGCATTACACATTTTCACTAAAACTTGAGGTCACATCATTTTGAAGTACATATGGTAATAAACCTAAAGAAAACAGGCGTCAGGAAATTTGAACATCAGCAAATAAGATAAAATGGGAGGGAATACAGTATAATTTTGCCTATTCCTATCAGTCAAAACCTTGTATTGCAAAGCTGTTCGCTGTGAATTTGTAATAGCATTTTTGCTGTTGCACACTTGCATTAGTTCCAGTGCACTTTGATTCATCACTGAGAATCTTGCATGCTAGATCTAAATAGCTCCTCATCTACAATTATAGGTGGTATAGTCCATGATCCAAGAGAATAACCGGACACTTTCCCACCTAAAGTACCAGATAAATTTCTTCGATTCAGAAAGAATTTTCGCTACAAAGTATATAAATTTCTAGCTTTGTGATTGATAAATTCCCAAGGAAGAGATTCTACCTTCTCTGGTGGCTTCTTCACATCTTTTATGATAACTTGAAGAAAGCTTGGGATCCAAACCTTTTGACAGTTTCTCATACTTCTCTTCAGCCTCAGCAATACATTTTGCCTGAAAAGTCATAAATCAAATCCCAAAAATTAATGGTCACAGATAAGTACAAGAATTCATACAACCAAGAATAGACAGCAATATACGCAATACGCTTGAAGTTGTGCTGAAAGAAACAGATACTTCGTATGTTTTTTAAGAAGAAAAACTAGCTAAACGAGCGTCCATAACTCCACAAGTACATATGTGGAAATCACTGTAGGGGCAATCTCCCCAACATTATTTGACTCCAAACAACACTAGCTTAGCAAGGTGATGAGCAAAAACGCTTCCCATCTCTCTAACGTTTGAGTGAGTGACTACCCAACTGATTAAGGGTCCGTTTACATTAACTGAAATCAACTGAAGTGAAGTGAAGTGAATGGAGCTGAACTGAATTGAATTGAATATTTTATGAGAGAGAGAAATTAGATTAAGAACTAAACTGAACTGAAAATAAGCTAATGTAAACAGACCCTAAAAGTCTAAAAGACATACATAGAAGTAACATCTCTTCTCACATACCACCAAGATCACAATAAAATGTTTTTAATGAATATTCAAGAAACAGAATACTATTTGAAATTACACTCCAAAATATTGAATATTTAGTATCACTGCCTTCACTGGGTATTCTTTTTTTTGGGTTTTTTTTTTCATTTACCAAGTCATAAGATAAGAAGTACAAGTATATAGTATAAATAATAGAAAATCATATAAAGAATACAGAATTATTAGAACCTACTGTAAACTTGGTTATTTTGAAAACTGAGAGCAAAAAAGAGCAAATTACTTTTTCTCATTTAGTTTTCAAAAAAAAAAAAAAAAAACAAAGAAAGAAAGAAAACTGAAAACAAAAACATGACGAACAGGCCTTTAACATTAGAAAAGATAGAAACTTTTAAATAAAATTAATAATCTGCCACAACTCACTAGCATTGTTGGGGCTGCAGATGCACCATATTTTCTGACAAACATGCGCAAAATATTGAAATTATTCTCCAGCACATCTTCCTGAACAAGACACCACATTTTGAGCACAGAAACAGAGTCAAAATCTCTTTCAGAAGAGTCACTAAAGCATTATTATATGACTTTAAAACAATTTGCACATACTGACCTCATAGTCGAACCTGATGCATCATAATCTCCATAACAACAGAAGAATGTTAAGTTATAAAAGTGTTGTTAGTCAAAACTTGGTGTTCAAAAGTCACAGTGAATAACAGAAAAGTGAAGGAAAATTACTCACAAGTCATCTGATATCTCCACTAGAAATTCAGAGACAGTCAAGAATTCCATATGCTCATCATTAACCTTCATTTAAACTTCGAATAGAAACCATCAGCCTCAAAGAACTGAAGAAAAGTGACCCAATATAACTACAATACAAATAATAAGACAATAGGTGGAAGCAGGACAAAATGGGTCACTCATATTAGACAATCTACTCATTTATAAGCAGCAAAGATAAACTCAATAAACAATATGTGAAAATTTTGCAGGAGAAGCGTTTGAACCTCCTATTAGATTAAATAATAGCATATACTTCTAGTCTTCAGTCTTCACCACAATTTATACTGTTCTTTCCCCTTTATTAAAAGGTTTGTGGAAGTGGACTTGGAAGAGCTATAGGAAGGTGACCAAAATGTCTTTAGGTATGAAATGCTACCAAAGAGAAATGCCAATGTCTGGAGGGTACAAATGTATAATGTAAAATTCTAATTATAAGCAATACAAAATAAAAATGACAACAGCCTAAAATTCCTTGGACTCCTGCTATTTGGAATCGGCTGGCTATCCCTAAGCAGAGATTTATTCATTGGGGTTGGCTATTCTTGATAGATTGCAGGTGAGGTCAAGGTTGAAATCCTTTGGTGTAATTTCTGATGACCATTGTTTGGTGTGTGGGGAACAACAGGAAACAATTCAGCATTTATTTTTTAAATGCCCCTATAGCATGTTGGTATTACAAAGGATGTTAGAGTGGGCTGGTTGCAAAACTCAGAAAACTGAGCTCCTCAGTCTTACCCTTTGGATTTTGAAGTGATTTCCTGGTTCGAGGTTTAGGAAACAAGTCATTTTGGCTATCCTGACAGCTTGTGTCTATGGATTATAGAGGAATAGGAATGATTCTCTTTGGAATCATAGGATACAGATGGTGGACCATTTGGTGGATGCTTTGCAGGATGACATTAGGATTAGGATTAAGCAACTAGTTAGTCCAAAAACTAGTCAAAATGATGTAATTTGGTTGATTAGTCTATGAGCTGTTTTGTTTTGTTGGGTAGGCTTGTTTATGTTCAGTTGTTTCTTTGGTTCTGCTAGTTTGGTGAGATTTGGCTGTTTGGTCAGTTTCTCTTAGGTTGTAATGTTCTCTTTTGATTAATATAATTTCTTACTTACCAAAAAAAAATAAAAATAAAAATGACAATGTCTGAGGGGTTTACAAAAAAAATTCACAATACAATTATTGAATTGAATTGAAGGAAATGGAGGGAAGGGAAATGAAGGGCTGAAATTTCTTTCATTTGGATAACAAATGAGGAAGGGAAGGAGTTGGAGGGGAGGGAAATTGAGGAATAAGGGCATGTTAGGTATGGGGTGTTCAGAAAAGGGAAAAGGAATGGTCCCTTTTCTTTCGTTTAGTTATTGTTTGATTCACTTTTTTTTTATTCCCTTATAGTACATAAGCTGAATCCAATTACACCATTTACCTTAATTCTGATTCCCCACCCCCCTTGGGACTTGAATTCCCTCGCATCAAGTTTTGTCACTAAACCGTTCACGCACCATTATCACCACCACCAAAATGTCGCCARCCTCAAAGCCATCACCATAACGACCATCACCGTGGCCACAATCACTGCGGCCACACCACAATCGCCACCACGTCACCGTCAACCACCATCAATCTCCCGTCAACTGTCAACCTTTGAGCAAATCCCAAGAAAAGTCACACATCTCCTTCCCAATTCAACCACTTTCTGCTCATTATCACCATTAGATCTTTACCCTATATCACCACTTCATTAGATCTTTACCCATTATCACCATTAAAATGTCAATAAAGAAGGGGGAATTGAGAAAAAAAAATAGATCTAAGTATCTAACCATTAATTTCCCAAAAGATAAAATTTTCAAGCAATGCTCCAACACAGTACAAATACTTCAATTAGAGAATTATGTTGGGTGGAATTGTACCATCAAAGACAAATTTCAAGTTTTTAGATTATGTTCATGCTGATGTGTGGGTTATAATTTATAAGTGACATAGACGACAAAAGTGGTGAAAATGAAAGAAAGACCACTTTTATTGGAGGAGGGAAAGTTGAGAAGCCATGGTTATGGTACTTGCAGTGCTCACATGATAAACTTGAGCACTTTTTGATATTTTAACTTCACAAATCACAATATTAGAAAAATCATTTCCTTCATCCACTTATACAGTAATAATAATAAACCAAACATGTTTTTCAAATTCCCTTTGTTGATTCATTTCTCCTCATTTCCCTTTGTTAATTCATTTCCTTTCCTTTCTTGTAAACCAAACAGCCCCTAAAGAAATTGATCTCTCCTACAATTGAGAGATTTGGAAGGAAAACTCATCATTTCCACCTCCCCTTCTTTGTTTTTGTTTTTTCCCTCTGATCCTATCTTCTTCTTTTCTAGTTAGTACTTAAAGTTTTAAAGCACGTCTAATATCTAAAGGTTTGTGCCTTCACCTTTTCCCTAGGTTCTAGAGACCCTTCGTACTTAGGGCCTTTCAAAGTAAGCCACGAGGGTGATCACCACTTCATTACACCAAACAAGGCCATTCTCCATTCTAACCTAGAAATGTACTCTCTTTTTTTAAACAGATTGTTTGACAATTGGAGAAGCACAAGCAGCAACAACAACAAAGCCTTAATCCCAAAAAAAATTGGGTCACCTAGACATGAATCAATATAGAGAATCGCATAAATCGACAACTAGAGAAGCAATGAAAGAAATACCTCTTCACCCTGCAACCGATACAAAAGAAGATTCAAAACCCGGTAATCAAAAGATTTGAGATGAATAGCCCTCAAGGCATCTTCAATTAAGATCTGCATAGAAATTCAGTAAGAAAATGCACAAATAGGGTCGAAAAGGACTAATGGATATATGAAGGACTCAAGGATGCATAAACACTTTTGCATATGAGGGACACTCTCATCTTAAGACTTAAGAGGCATGATGAATTGGTTTCTTGAAGAACCAGATATCAATAAACAACCAACATTAGAGAAAAAAAAGAATTCAGCAAGTACACAAGAGACTTTTCCACACAAATTGTTAAATGAGCAGGAATTATGACAAACAAGGATTCAAGTACCTCAACCAACCTGTTCTGTATCACCACAAAGCCTCCTTTCTAAAGCCCAGTACTCCTTTCCGTAATTCAGTTCTTCACTAATTCTGTGTGCTTAAGGAAATTGGAAGCTGTTTGTAACTCCTCATAAATAGTTAAAAAACACAAATGAAGCATATAAAATAAGCCATACCTCTCTGTGAGCAGCCCATGATGCTGAAGTAGATGCGTAAGTGGCTGAAACGGATCTGATTCGAAAATTTCGTTGAAGTTGGATGTTGAAGTAAAATTGACCTCCTGGAAACAAAAAAGACTCAGAAAAGACGCCAGTGTCTCATACAATATTTTTTTAAAAAGAGTCAGATAAAACAGCCGTATCTTTAGCTTACGTCATTGGATCTTCCATCTTGAACAGTTACATTGTTTGTGATTAAATTAACCATCTTCTCATTCAAAGTGTCCAACTGTATCACAAAAGAAAAACTGTCTTAAAGGCAATATTCCAAACTCAGAAAATAAACATTAAAACAAAGTCACACCACCCTAGTTGCTGATCTTAAACCAACATGATTGGCTCCTGAAGTTGCTTTAGGACAAGATACAAAGTCAAGTTGTCAACCCTAACTCATAAAAAGAGCATATTGCACTATTTGCATAAAGCCTAGAAGAGAAGCAAAATGCAACCAACAAAGAAAGGCTAGAAGGAAGTAAGAGGCCACCAAGGGACCAACACAGTCCAAACTGATTCCATTTTAACAATAACAAATAGAATCTTCGTACCTGGTAGATATAGCTTTCAGTGAAAGAAAGCACAGGTAAGTATTTAAATATGGTTTCTGGCCTTTCCACATCCATGCCATGGAACATAAAGTAAGATCTACACTGCAAAAGATAGTGAACGAATATAATCATCATGAGAAGTCAATAAGGCCCACTGTTAGTAGTTATGTACTTATGTAGCACTAAAAGAGCAACCACCAAAATCAATTAACAAGCTCCACTTTAAGTGTGCACAACCTACACAAATAGACATGGCTAGGCACGTATAATTCCCGAGCATATGTAAAAGAGGGATGTTTTCTAGAAACTTACATGTTATAGGTTAAATGTAAAACCCACATGTCCATACAGTGTTGCAAAAGTCAGATATCTGATACATATACTTAGGATTAAAGAGTAACCATGAAATATTGAAATGAGAAACTAAGCATGCAGAGGCAGCAAAATGGTAAATCATAGTCAACCAGCTTAAAATATCAAGTACAATGATAAGGCTCATCAAATTACAAACCAAGTAATGCAAATTCAATCTACAAACAAGACAAATAACCAATTCCAGAATGCTCAAGAATCCTAGTTAGTCCATAAAAACTAATTATCAAGGGAAAAACTTCACATATGGTTAACAACTCACGAAATCTTCAAGCGTCGAATTCGCCCGTTGCATCGCGTCTAACCCAATTAAAGCTGTATCTTCTTCTCTGGCACAAATCATTCCTAACCCATGATTGCCATGGTCAGCATTCTCCTTAACCAGGTTAACAGACASTGAGTCACCCAAAGAACCCATCTTTTTTCCTGCAAACAAGCATGAACCATGACTATCCCATAAACATTCTACACCTATAAATGAATAAATTAATAGCAAAATTAAAATTCCAAAATGGTCTTCTCAATAAGCTACTGTGGTATAACTAAAATCAGCAAAGTTTTGATTTTTCTCACCAGGAAAATCCACCAATGCTTTCTCAACAAACGACGGTGAAATCTAAACACAATACACAAGAAAACTTTGTAATTCTCAAATTAATCATAATGTGGTGTGTAATTATCAAAAGATTAAAGGGTTTAATAAACCTTAGGCAAATGTTGGGAAATTAAACTGCATTTGCCATTGATGTTGAGATTTCCACATGGTTCCATCTAACTCATGCAAACACAATAATATTTCATGAAAGGAGTGAATGATTATGAATAATGAGAGAAACAACTGCAAGTGAAAGAAGAGCATACAATTAAGAGGAAGATGAAAAGGGGCATACCATAAAGAGGAGAAAATGAGCAAGAAAGCGGTGAGAATCGGAGTCAGAAGAGGTGGAATTGGGAGAAATGAATGCCTGGGATTCCATGAACATTAAGAGATGCTGTATTTCTTCCAGTTTTTTCAGTTGCTCCATTTTCTTYCTTTGCTCAACTGGCTGTTTGGTATTGTAGTATATATCTTTGTTCATCTTGTCGTAATTTCTGATCAATTTTGGGAAAAAATGGGTTTTTTACAATAGGTCTTATGGAGTGCTGCCAGGTCCATCTGCGAAATGGACGAAATAAACATCTCCAATGGCATTTTCGTAATATTTTGGTCATTTCTTTTAACTGCACATGCCTGTTACCTAATCGTCTTCATCAACGTCCGTTACACCGCATCTTCTTCCCTTACTCCCCTAACTCTGGTTCCATTAACTCACCTTGACTCATTTCAATTCTTTGACTCCATTCCTCTCAAAATTGATTCTGCTATTCGTTCATTCTCTCTCTGTTCCTCTACTTAACAAAGCCTTCCTTCACTTAAGCTGCATTAATTCCAAGTCTGATATCGTACATACAAAAATGGACGGAGCCTGCTCTGCGCCGATGGAGGGAGATGTAGCTGTTGTGCCGATGGAAGTAAGTTTGCTGCGTCTGTTGAAGAAGAAAATGGTGCGTTGCTGGTATTGAGAATGTTGTACAGTACATACAACTACAATGTAATCATAATTCAAACAAATTTGTGGATTTATTTTCGAATTCAGTGTCTGTATTTGTTGTTCTGTTGTCCCTTGAATCACAAATGCGCAAAAGTTATAACTTCATGAAAAATCTTAAGTAGTTGAATTACAATTCCCAATTGCCGACATTGTAGGGTCAGATGCAAGTTTCGATGTGTTTTGCAGCAAATAAAATGCATCCCTTGCATTAATGTAACTATGGTGTTGCCCAATATTGCTGATTTTCAATAATTCTCACCATTATGATCAGTTTATTAAATGCTGCATTAATTACCATTAAAGTGCCATTTTATATGGTAATATATTGAATGCTATTTAGTTCCGTGAATTTCATTTTAGATGGAATCCACTGTACAATTCCATGGGATTTAACTGTTAGTTAATAGATGGTAATTTGATGGTATTTATTGTCATTTTCATTATTGAATGTTAATAGTCATGTTGGAAAATTCTATGTGAGTAATTAGAAATGATAAAAATTCATGCTAAACTAGTAATTCAGTTAGTTAGAATTTAATTAAAATCCATATATTTGAAGGTGCGGTTGTCCTTATAATCTTCATCCGATGACGATGTATTTGAGGTCAATGGACAGAGGATGGGTAATTTGGCAAATAGGCGTATGTGTGATCGCAGAGATCCAAGACGTACCCCAAGGAAAGCCTAGGTTATTGAAAGGGACATAATTTAGTGAAAATTAGCTGTACTGTTAGAAGAAGTCTCGTTGTTAGAGAGGAATCCAATGTGGTTGAGCCTGCCGTTGGAATGGTTTTTGATTCACAAGATGATCTCGAGGCGTTTTATAAGAAATGCAAGGGCAACTGGTTTTGGGGTAGCAAAGTCAAGGGTCATATGCAATAATAGAATGGAGTTAAGGAAAGATCATCAACCTGGCAATGTGAATGTTATGTGATCCTAACGCAAAGTAAAAGAACGCAAAGAAGTGGGCTGAAGTCGCAGCTGGTTTGAATGCTGGTGATTACCTCAAAACAACCGAGGGCGGAAGTCAAGAAATGCTTTTGCGAAGTTTGTGCATGCAAGAAGAATCCTGCAGCAAGTGGGTTGTGGCTAAGGTTGTGCTGGAACATAAAACCATAAACCTACTCCTGATCAAGCCATGCTGGTTAAGGAGTACCGCATGACATACATGAATAAGAGTGTGTGAAGGAAATTGGAAATGATTTGAAGCAGGTAAACCCTTGCTAACTCACACACTAGCACTGTCATCGACAGAGCGGGCTATGACAACATGTTCTTACTCAAAAGGATTATAGACACGTTGCGGATCAAATGAGGAAATCTAAAATGGAAGGTGGCGATTGCAATGCACTTATTGAGTACTTTGATAAGATGCAGCTCCAGAATGCCGGGTTCTACCACACTCATGGGTTGATGAGGAAGGGCATTTGAAAGACATATTTGGGTGGATGCTCTAGTCGTGCTGCGTATGATGAGTTCAATGAGTGTGTGCTTTGACACCACTTATTTGACTAACCAATATGCCTACCGTTTGCCAACTTTGTGGAGTTAACCACCACGGGCAGACCATTTTATTGGATGTGCTCTTATATCTAACGAAGATTGCGAAACCTTCGAGTGGTTGTTCAGACAATGGCTCGTTGTGAAAGCAAGGAGCCGGTGTATTTTGACTGACCAAGCTGCAGCAATGAGGCGGCCGTGAACAAGTGATGCCTAATTCTAAACATCGGTGTGCATTTGGCATATCTTCAAAAGTGCCTACAAACTTGGAAATTATGAACAGTAAGGTTCCTAACTTGTGTTGGAAATGATGTGAAATACAACACCAATGAATAGTGTATGATGATGTGCATACATGATCAGTTATTTAATATTGTAGGTATGAGAACATTAAGAAGGACCTACTTGATGCTGTGTACAATAGCTTAAACACGGATGAGTTTGAAAGCAAATGGCTGAAGCAATAGCCAAGTATGAGTTGCAAAATGACGAGTGGCTGACAAATCTTTACGTTGAAAGGCACATGTGGGTCCTTCGTTCATGACAGATTACTTCTGGCGGGGATCGGTCAAGCAACGTGTTGAAAGCATGCATAGCTTCTTCGACCTATTTATGAATAAGCACACAACGTTATGCGAGTTCGGAGGTATCAAAATATTACACTTCATAAACGTTATTATCTTGTTGGATTAACATACTTTGACTGTCATGCACTAATGCCAATCTACGTCTACAATAATTGATAGGCATGTCGCAGCTGTGGAGAAAAAAATACAAGCGAAAGGAGGCGATGATTGTGCGGTCAAGTGGACATACACTTAATACCGGCTATCCTTCGAGAGTTTTTTCCACAAGATTTATACACCAAACAAATTTTTAATGTCCAGCGTGAATGTGAAAAGACATTCTCCTTATAACTGAGGATGGAAGATGAGTCGGAGTCATTCATGTTGCGTGGAGGACCGAGTTTGGATATTACCAGAAGGTAAGGATAAGCTATATTGACCAAAAGGAGGACAATGTATTGTGTGTCATCAATCCGGAGACTGGGAAGCACAATGCAGTTGTAAATGTTCGAAACACACGATCATATGCCGGCATCAAATAAAGTCTACTATAGATGCTATTGAGAGATACCTATAAGTATGTCCTAAGACGTTGGCGGAAAGACGTAGTGAGGAGAAACACAAGTGTCAGATAGCCTATCATGACCTATCAAGACTGAGGGTGAGGAGGTTAGACTCTTGTAGCTGCCTTTGAACCTTGTCTGATCTGGCTGTCAAGTCACAAAGGTGAGATTTTCGTAGTTAATTAGCTTTTGTGCTGATATGCTGGAACTACATTATTTTGTCAAAAGATTAACTACAACTCATGTTCAACCGTGTTTTTGAATTGTTGTCAAAGATAACTACAGACCATGTTCAAAGATCATTGCCTGTGTTTTCTAAAGTTTAACAAGTTGTTTTTTATTTCGTGTCCAAAAGGTGCACGGAGATAGTTCTAAGTGGGATTCATAGAATGGAATCTGAAGTACAACAGGCTCGAGCTGAAGAAATGCATCGACAAAGCCATGCAAAATAACCATTTTGCTTTGTTTCCCATTCTCTCTCCACTTACAAAATAACTGTTCAATAACCTACCATCTTTGCGTTGCTAGTGTTCCGAAATACACATGTCGAACACAACTACTGTCGAAAAGCCAGAAACCTCAATTCATTCCATTCTTTCGTACTCAAAGGGACTCCTCGAAGGAAATCTCTTTCAAAATTGGGTGTACTATCTCCATTTCAGGTGGTCTCAAGGTCCTAACTGCGAAAAGGTATACGAATTGGTTTTACAACCAAATGCAGAGTCGGTAGATTTGCTTCCAACCCTGAAAATGTCGCTTGATGGTAGTTATGGTGTTCCGCCTATTTACCATACATCAACGATATGTATGGAACCAGAGATCTGGAAATCCTGATTGAGAAGTTACCGAGAAGGCGAGGAAAATGCTGGAGTGCGCTGAATGATCCGATTTCTTTGACATATCAGAGACCAATCCCAAGCCGGACTTTAGTCGTCCTGTCTACTCTTTTGGGAAGAGGGAAGTTGTGGTGGAAGTGGAAGCTTCACAGATGGTTTTCAGGTCTTCTCAGTGGAAAATCAAGTGACGTCAATTGTCTTGTCATACAACGCCACTCAATAGAACAACCAATCTGTCCATGTTAACTTGATGAAACTGACCCCTGCCTCCGCAACAGCGCCTCTTATCCCAATAAGAATTCCTGATATGGAATGCTAGGGTTTGTCACGCCCTTTCTTTGGGGAACAACCTGTTTCGGATTTTCATAATCATACTCTCCAATGCTACTAGTCTTACACAGAACTAGAATCCTTGCAACGAATTTCAGGATAATTTACGAAATCTTCGTTTAGTTTGGGTGGGAAATTGAACCACCATTTCTCTCGGAGGTGGAAGTCTGCTGCTTTGAACAAATCAATGCTTGATGTAAAGGTCAGGAAGGTGGAAGTATGAACCTTGAGAATTGAACGGACATTAAAGTATTGGTTAATGATAACATTCCAATTTTTGTTTGTTTAATTTGTTGTCCCCTGTTTCAGGATTCTAAATGTCTCAATAATATTCAATCTTTGATAAATATGTACACCTTGCAGCAGTTCGGGGGAGCAGATCTGAGAGGTCGGGAACATGTTGAAGTGCTTGTGTGCGTTGAAGATGTCGTTTATGACTACTTAGCAAATTATTTATTCTATGTTAGGTTAATTATGCAGATGATTCAGATGTTTGTGTATGAATTATGGCTCAATTTCGGTCAATATGGATTATGCTACGCATTATGTGTATGAATTTTGCTACGCATTTTGTGTTTGAATTACTCTCGGAATTATGAAGCATATTTGTGAATGCTGGGTATGAATTATGAACCATGAATTATGAATTATGAGTATGAATAAGAATTTTGAAATAATAAGTATGAATTATGCCAAGAATTAACCTGACCGTTTGTGTACATGGCATTTTGCTTATGAATTATGCAATCTGGAAAGTCTCCGCCCTGTTGTTTATGTGATCTTGCTGTGAAATATTAGCGTATTCTAATGAAATGCAAAACATAACATTATATTGTTTTATCATACATGTCTCATGATATATTTTATTGACAATGATAATATTCTAACCACAATCTCAACGACTACATTACAGTTTGGAGGAAGTAGATAGTTTGTAGACACTTTTGATTGTAGTAAACAAAATTAGATACTTGTAGTGCACCTACAAGGCTGCAAGTGTTGTTTTTAAGGACGAATAAACGCAATAGTATTCACTAGAAAAATGACTCATAAGATACAACCAAAACCTACAAATAAGTTGAGTAAATGGATTCACCATAGTATTAGGATGAGAGTGGTGCCAAATTCTGTTCGATTGATTAATGGTACTGTATGATAGTTTTAATGATTTGGTTGATTGAGTTGTGGGAGTATTGAAGGCACTTGAAGCAACTTGCGTTTGAGACTCTAAGGATAAATTCATTATCCCACATCGATGTTTTTGCAAAGAGAAGGAAGTTATTTATATAGTTCAATACTAGTGAAGGTAGTCCGTTGGATGTCCCTAAATGAGTATGCATAATCGTCTGCTTATACTTTGCTTGTACCCTAAAACGCAACCTTCCTACTACGCTGCATAAAGACGAAAATTGGGCCATATGCCCAATTTTTAACCATTTTTTGTTCGGCTACAGTAAACATCATAGTTAAAGCTCTACAAAAAAAAATCATCCAAACTTCCACTCTACGAACTTGCAAAAACTTGGTACCTTTTTATAATTGAGAAAATTTGGATTATTTAGTGTAATGTTAGAGAGAAAATAATAACTATTTGTGTATTAAACTACATCTAGCAAAATTATCCGAGCTTCCCATCACTTCACATGCAATGAATATCTTTTGACCTTTGTAAGTGAATTAACCTAGGTCTTTCACAGATCAATACGACTGAAATATATTGGCGCAAATTTTTCATTCACCGAGTTATATTATTAATCCAATTACTTGCTTCGGACATGCATTGCAATCTATAACTTATGCAGCTCTCAATTGGCATGGGCGTTGGGCCAGAACACACTACAAATTGTGCGAGCCTGTTAGAAGACCAATAAATTAGTATTTAAAAAAATTAAACAAATACAATCACCTATTCAGGTATGTTTTTAATTTTTATGAACAAACATAATATGAGAATTCAAGGAGTGACAATTGAAAGATTACAATATCTTCTTCAAGCAAGTTATCTTATCCAATATGTCTCACGAAGATACTCGGATCACTCGCACATCTTCGACTTCCTCTCCGTAGCAAATCGATAACCTAATGAGAACATATTGAATCTTAATTATAAATCATATTACCAAATATTTGGACAAAGACAATAGTAAACTAACCCAACTCTTCCGAAGTCCCATTCTCATGAACCCTGTCATCATCACATCCCTTTCATGTCGACCTTGTTCCATGCTATTATACGGGCCTCGTGCTCCACTGTACTGGATTACGATTCAAGCGATCCAAGTAGAAGATCTAAACAATTGCCATCTGGTCAACTTTA
This sequence comes from Bassia scoparia, assembly GCA_008642245.1. NCBI lineage: Eukaryota > Viridiplantae > Streptophyta > Magnoliopsida > Caryophyllales > Amaranthaceae > Bassia > Bassia scoparia. Next base: position 28,131 of record SNQN01001087.1, read on the forward strand.
AGATCAAAGAAATTCAACAAGGGAACAGTAGCAGAAAAACAACAATACCGCAAGAAAAGTGTACAGCCTCCACATCACCAGCAAAAACACGATTATAAAACCTATCACCGAATCTCTTTACGCTGGCCTTACTTATCCAAAACTAGGCACACCAATTGTATGATCGCGCAGGCTAGCACAACACCAACGCTGGGAACCATTTCCTTCGGGAAACGAGTACACTGTGTTGGCACAATACCATGTCTAGAGCAGCCATTAAAAATAACATCTTGAACTCTTCAGCCTCATGATCCTCAAACTTGACATCAATTTGTCGACAATCTGGGTATCCGCAAACCCCGTGCGCCTACAACTCTACCTGTCCTACCCTCTACACTAGACCACACTTGGCCGTATTCGCTTCCAACTCCTTAACCTTTTTCAAGGAACAATCAGAAACATAGTTCGACGACACAGCCTTTCACCTCTAGCAACCCAGCACCCACCTAACTTGATTTGACGTAAGCCTATAACTCACTCCCCCTACAATTAAACGCTCGTTTAAGGGATCAATTCTTGTTCATCAGCCAATAGCAAAGCGAGCGGCAATTTAATGTGAACCAAATATAATAGAACTAACCCCATTTCACACACCCATCCCGACACTTGTCATCTAGTGATCCACAAATCTTCCCAAAGTATTCTACCTTGCATATCACATTTGGTGCTGAGATAAAACATGACATGGGAGGATAAAACAGTGAATAAATTGACTTAGGAAACATAAAGACATAACTTCAAGCCAAACAAACATGCCAACCAAGCTGTGTAAATTGCATCAAACTTACCCTGTCTCGTGATTCATTACGAACTCGAATCACATCTCCGCGTGCTTTTACATACCCCCCCCTTGTAGATAATGAACCTACAATGCAGAGTACACAAACTTACCTAAATTTGAACACTTTTATAACTCTAAATAACCTGCATTGCTGAACAAAAGTGATACCTGTAAATTCGTGCATTCATTGCGCTCCCACCCACGCTTCCTCTACCATACAAATACAAGATCAAATGATTGCAAGCATCCACACTACCATGACTAAGGATGGAAAAAGTGTTATAATAGTTACCTTTCGTGTCATAATCTGATTATCTAAACTACACAAGTCAGGTCCCCCTTTTTCAATGGCTATCAATCATCACTTCATAGGCTTGTTCAAGTCAAATGAATCTTTCCTGAGCTATTAGCCATCCTAACACAACGACGAAACGACTATAAGCTGGAAATAATATGCAAGTGCAAATTATTAGGAGCTAATGTGGTGCTGTGATTTTGGCATGAAATTAATCCGGAAATCAAATGACATCCAAGTCTGAGAGTTCCCTATTTACTGTGTTTCAACAACCTAAATAAAAACGCACTATTTTTCAATTTAGTATGTAAACTTCATCAGAACATGTCAAGTTAGTTTCGTTGACATATGAACTTCAGCTGATAATGAGGAATTGCCATCAATTTCAAAATCCCATTTCAAGAATCAAATAAACAGTAACTAGGGTTTTCATTAATCGGTTTTTAAAAGAATCCAGCAATAGGGACATTCGTAGCACCAATACGTTTAATCTGTGATAATTTAAAAATTGTATGGAGTACGAATCAATTACAACTACTCACCATCTCCAATGACGTGATCATCAGATTCACATCGCAACGAGGACCACAGTTAACCTAAATTTGGCGGACACGCACAATAGATACAAGGATTCGGCTAATTGTCTAATAGAACTCAACAATTAGAAGGGAGCTAAGAGCGTACCTGAGGATTTTGAACGATGGAAGAAGAACAGAGCTTCGCAGCGGCACAATGAAGTCTGGAAAGAGGAACAGCGGAGAACAACTCGCAAATGATGGAGGAGACGATTGCAAATGATGAATGACATTGTGAAGATTTGGCAGATTGGCAGATTGAAGAAGGAGCTTGGTTAGTTAACCAAACGGAAGATGGAAGAAGCAAACGGAGGAAGCAAACGGAAGTTATAACAATGCTTCAGGTAGAATTTACAAAAATGCCCTTACTCCTAGAGATAGATTTAGGTAAATCTATTTGAGGGATGGACCTGGAATTTTCGGGTCTTATGGTCCCGATATCATGTTCCTCATCATAGTCCCGGGTAAATATTTATTTCCGAAACTAGAAATGAATATTTTCAGATATGAACATTTTACATGTTGAAATGAACATTTTTAGTTTCGAAAATGAACATTTGCTCAGGACCATGGTCCCGAGACCATAGTAGAATTTGTGGGTTTTTTTATGATCAATCCCGATCCAATCCGTCCGAAAAAGTAAGGATTTTGGTCAACTAAAACTGAATTCGGCTCTGCCCGCGAAGCCCAAATTAGCCTGTAAAGTTTTTTGGGTGGGTTTGGGGAAAACTTTTTATATACAAGTCTGACTTGGCCCGCTCATTTGAACACCTCTAGTTTTTTCTAGAACTTTTTGTCTTTTGCTCATATACCTAAAGATTTCGCGTAATAACTCATATTTGCCGGACTTTTCAACATTCATAGCAATCATTTCTCTTTCTTCATTTTCACTTTAATCTTTTCTTGTTTTTAATTGCTTTTAATCACCACTAAATCAAGTAATAAGGATTAATAAATAATTTGACATCAATTAACATGATTTAATTTGCATATAACTTTTGTTTCTTCCCCCTTTTCAATGTTCTCTTATTAATACTAATTTTCTTCTTTGGGCCGGTTTACTTCAACTTATTTTCAATTCAGTTCAGTTCAGCTGCATTTAATTCATTTCAATTCAGTGATACCCCTTTCACAATTGAAGGATAGCAGATCAGACCTCCAATGAAGATTACCAAGAGCTTCAAGGAGCTAAGATCGAAGTAATTAGCTGTAATAGAAAGAAAGAGAAAAAGAAGGGAGGGAGTAGGAGAGAGAAGACATTATCTCATTGATTGCCTAATCATTACAAAATGACTGCCTTAAATAGTCTGCTTACCACTCAAGCATACCCTAATAAAAACTTAGCAAAACTAAATAACAACCCAAAAGAGCAAAAGACAAAATGGCAATTAGTTACAATAACAAAGAAGATTCCCTTAATTAGTCTGTTGAGCTAGTGGGCTTACAATCGGGTTTTATCATTCAGTTCAATTTTTAACCTAATTTTCTTCTCTCATAAAACATTCATTTCAATTCAGTTCAACTCAGTTCATGTAAAAGGGAAAAGGAAGGCTCGCCCATATAAGGGTCTTTACTTTTCCCTTTTACATCAGAACCAAGAAAGGGAGGTACTGATACTGGAGATGAGATAGACACAACTTTCTCGGGTATGACATTGATTTTAAATAGTAGTGCATGCTTGAATGGGTGGATTTTAGATTCTGGTGTATCGAATCACATGGTATTTGATATATTAGACATGGTTCATGGCAAAAAACTCACAAATCCCTCTAAAATTAAGCTCCCTAACGGGAAAATCTCATAAGTGACTCATGTGGGAGACATGACTCATGAGGCTAAAAAATCCGTGGTTGAAAAATGTAGTGTGTGTCCCAGATTTCAAATACAACTTGTTGTCAATAAACAAATTGGTTAGAACTAGCAATTGTAGTGTACTATTCTATCCTAACTTCTGCATCATTCAAGACTCACCTTCAACGACAATTAGATGGATTGGAAAGGCTATCAATAGGATATATTACCTGATAAATGTCTTATTGGAAGAGTTGAAGAGTATGAGCAGACATGTGAGTGAAGATTGGACAAGGATTCATGAAGCAAAAGAAATGAAGAACCAACACAAGAATTATGTTTGGCTTGTGTAGAATGAGTAATAATTGTAATTTGCCTAGGAATGTTATGAATGGCTGTGATTTGTGGCACAACAAACTCTGCCATGCTCCTGTGAGCTAACTGAAATTAATTGGTTGTGTGACACGTTGTGAAAATCAAATGAATGGAATTGAACTTGCATGATATGTCCCATGTCAAATTTTGTTAAATTGCTATATTATGTTAGTCACTCACATTCAGGAACACCATTTGAATTGATCCACATCGATATATGGGGACCCTATAGAGTCAAGACTAGGAATGGTTTCCAATATTTCTTAACTATTGTAGATTACCACACTACAGTTTGTGTGGATGTATCTGTTGAAAAACAAATATAATTCTGCTCAGTGTAAGAAGCTGTTTGTGAGTCTTGTGAAAACACAATTTCTTAAGGATGTGAAACAAGTAAGATCAGACAATGCTTTGGAGTTCATAGAAGGAAGTTGCAAAGTATTTTTTGTTGAGAAAGGAATCAAACATTAGACTAGATTTGTGGATAGACCACAACAGAATGACAGAGTAGAGAGAAAACATAGAAACATCTTGGAGATGGCCAAGGAATTGAGACTGCAAGCAAATCTTACTTTGAAGTTTTCGGGTGATTGTGTCATGATTGCAGTCTACATTATCAATAGATTACCAAGTGTGGTAATAAACAATTCAAGTCCTTATGAGAAGTTATTTCAAAAGAAGCCAAATTACAATGGCATGAAAACATTTGGATGTTTTGTCATGGCTTACAATCTAGACAGGAAGAAGGATAAATTCTCTCCAAGAGGAGTGCCATGTGTGTTTCTTAGTTATCCTGGTGAGCAGAAAGGTTACGTTACATGTTGCTTAACCTGCTTAATAATGGGGTATTTGTCTCTAGAGATGTTAATTTCTTTGAGACTATATTCCCTTTTCATGCAAAATTAGAGACTCAACTAAACTCATTAGTACATGTACACATGCCCGCTAGCCTGCTGGGAAGAATCACATGAAAACATTGCTCAGTTGGGTGTGACAACAACTGATACATATGATGACACAGGGACTATTGATCGAACAAATACACTACGCCAAAACGAGCTTTTTAAAGCGTTGGAAATGCTTATTAAAAGCGTTTCCGGAGGTGCTTTTATATGGGGGCGCTGGGAAAAAAATTTAAAGCGCTTCCCATAAGCGCTTTCATTAAGTATACCGCTTTTAAAGGATTAATAGCGCTTCTAATAAGCGCTTTAAATAATATACTTTGGCGCCAAAATTGTGGCAGTTGTTTCTAGTGTTTTAAAAGCGTTTTCTTCTTAAACGCTTTAAATTGGTTGTTTGAAATTTTTTAAAAAAATTACATTTTGATGGTGTATATATATATATATATATTATATATATTATATATATATATATATATATATATATATATATATATATATAATATATATATTATTATATATAACTTGTATTCGAATAAATTCATTATGTAATTTACAATCTGATACTAAAAATCATTTACTTCATAATATCACCAAAAATCATACATAGAATTCAAATTTCTGGATAAAATTCAATCCATACAAAAAAACCTCGACAAATTTTTTTTTAAAAAAAACACCAACAATTTCGTACATCTTCTAATATTTGGGTTTGTTCATGCTCGACAATTTCAAAGACCCACAATGAATTCCCACACACAAAACACATTCATTTTCACACCATTTACAGAATACACCACAATATAATAAGAACTACCAAAACTCCCTTATGATATGTTATCATTGGCGGCCTGCGTCGATTGGGGCTCCCGTTCTAGCTTGTGAAATTCGATTAGCATAAATTGTCACCAAACGCAACCTGAGTACTATTAAGTCCCTCTAGGTACACCAAGAATTCTTTCCCGAGCATGATGTAGATGTCCACCTAACAAAATACAAATGTATGCAAGAAGATTTTCACAAGAACGATTTTTCAATCGTTATCAGTGTGGGAAAAAAAGGCCCAAAAAAACAAGGGAAGTAAAGTATATACGAAGTAATACAGATTACAAATTTTGAATTTTAATTGTAAACCAAAACATCATACAAATATACTTAATCAAATCCTAGCATCACTATTACTAGCATTTTTTACAAAGTACTAGTGTTCYAGCAATCATTGCAAAAACACAGTAACCCGAAAATTCCAATGATTCMAGCAAGCCCCCCAATCCAATTTAACATTCTATCAAATTAAAAATTAAATATTAAAAAAAGAAATTACAAAAATAAAATAAAAATAAAACCACAAATCAACCATTAAAACGATTAATGCTTAAACTTGTCTACATCTAATTTCCTACATCCAATTTCCAATGAAATGCTTAAACTCGTCTAATTGTGATGAAGATAGTTATAATTCTTGTAAATCCTAGGTATTTGAGTTACCAAGGGAGATTTGATTATATAATTCTCATGTTTCTAATGAATTTGGAATTCATACATCTTTACTTTTTATGGACAAACAAACAAACCTCCTATTTCCAATTCCCATAATTTTCCATTTCTCCTATTATATTTGTTCAACAAAACAGTACTTGAGTCTATAATGCAAGTATCACACAAACAAAAAAACACACTCTAATCCTTAAACACCCAGAATTCATTATAATTTTCTTAATTAAAAGAAGTAATTCCATCATCAGGGACCCAAATACCCAATAGATCCATAAAACTCTATTTTATGCTATTTCGATTTGCATACTAAAAGTGGACATGATAACATACTTGTACAAGTTTCAACTTCATCTATTTTACATAAATATTCAATGTTTTCAAGAGTCAAATTGTCCATATCATGTTGATGTCTCAAATATGAAAATGCTACTATGCTAGTTGCCAATGATGCCTTTCCTTACCTTTCACATTGAACTTTCAAGAACCCAAGTCACTGACAAAAACAAATGAAAAAAAAGTAGAGCTTACAGTATCTTACCATGAGAAAGCAGAGGCATTAGAATGACTGAGTATGTGCCTCTCATGTACATCTTTGGTCTCTAACTTAAGCGAGCTTTTTAGAGAAAGCTCATAAAAATGTCTCCTGGAACCTGCTTKCCTTGATGTACCATTTTGTATTTTCATCCTCCAAAGTAAATCAGCATCTTCAATTGAAGGTTCACGACTAATGATGTTAGCTCCATATGCTTACTGCGTCATAAATCTCATCATTCTTCTTAAAATCATCACCTTTCCGATGAAGTATTTGAATGTGGACATGGGGTACTATCTGTCCTGCTTGAGTTTGCATGAAGTTATTTTAATGCTAAAGCACGCATATCAAGAGTTAGTGATGATACTTTATGGTAGAGCTCAAGATGCTTACCAACTTTTTGGATTGTGAGCCATAAATCACGTCTCATCAGCAATAAGATCAACAAAACGGTTCACTTCATGCTGTAGGGGAGACAAGTACATCTAAGAATATGTTAAGTAAACCAAGAACACCAAATCAAGCATTAAGATGTTCCTCATTAGGATTCACAAATTCATTTATGAGCTACGAATAAAGTCAATGAAAGTGAAGCACAAGAACAGATACTCACGTAGAGTTGATGAAAATCAGCATCTTATATTGATAGCATAAATCCCATCATCATTTCTTTGTAATATATAAACACTCTCTTCTGTTAGTTTCACCATCATATTGTTTTATTGAATCACAAATTTAACACAACAAAAGTTCCTATATGTAGCACATATTCAAGAAAATAAAGCAAAATTATAATCTTAAAAAGAATTGCAGAAAAGCTAGGTTACCTTAAGAATTTGATCAGCATAATTTCTGTCAAATCATTATCTAAACCAGCTAAAACATTTTCCTAATTCTTCAAAGTCGATTTTTGCCGCGAATTCAAGTTCATAATATTAGGTAAAGAGAACACTATYAGGAAATGAAAGCAAACACCCAAAAATTGGAAAGCATATGCTTCTAAATGTTAGCCAGAACAACAAGATTTATATAAACATTGAAACACGAAGTTCATTAAAGAAAGTCTCCTACTCACCCTTTAAAAGCATCAAGAGGTTCGTTAAAAAGTTGAAGGAACTCGGCATGGTTATCCTGAAATAACTTCAAAAGCTCTGGGTTCTGCTTTCCAAGCTCTTGAAGCATTGGCTGCATTTCAAAAACAATTCTGCTTAACATGACCATCATAAGAATAACAACAGTTTCTTAGATACCCAATAAAAAATACTAACCTATAAAATCAGAGGATTTGTTTGCACCATGTTGCGTAATGCTTGGAACTATAGGATGTAAATTTAAAAAACACATAAGCCAGAATACATTTTGAACTTTTGATAAGCACAAACAAGGATATTATGCGACTGTATCATACCTCTTAGGTTAAATTTTTAATAGGAAAGCTTAGATATATAAAACAAGGACTTTACACCTTCACCACTAAACAAAATTGAGATTATAATTATTTTCCAAGTGACCCCTGAAATTAAATTGACTTAAGAGCATCTTCTCCAAACCTTATATCTTTAGCAGCTAATTTTAACACCAATTAAACCTACCACCAAACTGACAAATACCCAGAGAATAGTTAAATCGAATGAACTCAATAAATAAAATAGAACAAATACGAGAGATTGAGCATAAAAAAAACAAACAGAATTATTCGACCCCAGGAAAAAGCAAAAATTTCTTAAAAATTGACCCAAAAAATGACCAAAGAAAGAGCACAATTCAACCTAACAAACGAACAGAAATTGAGCAAAATCAAATCAAGGTTGCAAAAAATCCGAACCCTAAAAAAGTTGGATTCAAGCGCCAAAAATGACCCAAAAATCCAAAACCCTAATTAAACCCATGAAAATCCGAAACCTTAACTGAATTCGAAAACCCTAGATCTACTAAAATTAAATTCAACCCAAATACTACAACCCTAAATCGAAAACACCAATTTCATTTATCACTGAACATTAAATAATTGAAAGGAAAATACAATGAAACTTACTTGAAAGCTGGCAAATCATAAAACGAACCCACCCAAATCTAATACCCCCCCCCCCCCAACCGATAAATATGAACCAGCACCGCAAGAGGTTGTGGAACATTACAACAAACCACATGACCAAAGATCTTCGCTGCTAAGTTCTTTTTTCGGCCCCAATAACCTGAAATTCGATCTCCAAATCAAAACCCTAACATAATAAATTTGAGGGAGATGTATTTTGGAGTGAGGAAAGAAGAATTTGTTTAAGGGAGAAGAGAATTCGAGTGAGGAAGAAGGAGATTAGGGTGAGGGTAGCGTCGAGTGAGGAAGAAGGAGATTAGGGTGAGGGTAAGCGTCGAGTGAGTAAAGTGAGTGAATACAGAGATTGGGGTTAAAAAAAACTTTAAATAAAAATTGTTGTCTTTTTTTTCAAACTAAAATTATATTAAAAGCTGCTTATTAAAAGCGTTTTTCTAAAACGCTTTCTTTCTAAAACGCTTTCTTTCTTTTGGATAATAACAGCGTTTATTTAAAAACCACTCTAAATAATATTGAAATTAGAGCGTTTTTTAAGAAACGCTTTAAATAATAATGAAATTAGAGCGTTTTTTTAAGAAACGCTTTAAAATCATATTAATTAAAGCTCTTTTACAAAAACGCTTTAAAATCATATTAATTAAAGCGCTTTTACAAAAATGCTTTCATTTTAAAGCTTTTAAAAGCTAAATCTGGCGTAGTGAAACAACACAACTCAAACCACTGACACAATCCAGAGATGTCACCAAGTTGAAGAAATGACTGTTGATAATCATCATCAGACACAAAACATAGCCATCACATCACCAAGAAGATCATCCAGAACAAAGACTGTACCAAAATGTCTAGAARACTACATTACAAATCTAGGAAATGGATCATGTGCAAGGGAGGCAACCAATGTTGCTGAAATGCAAACCTCACTTGAGTTTATGGCTTTCCTAGCAACCTCAGAGGATACATGTGATCCCAAGAATTTCAAGACAGTTGTGAAGGAAGAAAAATGGGTCAAAGCCATGAACCTGGAATTCGAAGCATTGGAGAAGAATGACACTTGGGACTTTACTGTGTTGCCTCATAGAAAAAGGGCAATAGGCACCAAGTGGATGTATAAAACAAATTTTAATTTAGATGGAAGTGTTGAGAGGGAGAAAACTAGATTGGTAATCCTTGGGTGCAGGCATAGAGAAGGGATAGATTATAATCAAACATTTGCACCAGTATCCAAAATGACTACTGTGAATGCAAAATTGGCATCTCTATCAGATGGATGTCAAAAATGAATTTCTGCATGGAGACCTATTGGAAGATGTATATATTAAGCTTCCCACATGATATGCTGGCCCATGTGTGTCACTGACAGTTGGACAAAGGGAGCACCCATATGCAGACGCACATCCAATATGGTGTGTAAACTCAAGAAATATTTGTATGGCCTCAAGGAGGCTCTAAGACAGTGGTTCAATAAACTCTCAAGAGCATTAACTAGAATATCGATTCACACAATCCAAAGCTGACTACTCACTCTTCATTCAAAGGAGGGGGGTTAGATTTTGTGATCATTCTGGTGTATGTAGATGATTTGTTGATAGCAGGAAACAATCGCTCCTCTCATCTCAGAAGTCAAACAGTTTTTGAACACTAGATTTCACATGAAAGACCTAGGAAACCTTCATTACTTACTGGGAATTGAAGTGCATAGAAATGAAAATGACATTTTTATCTCACAAAAGAAATATACCACGGATATACTCTAGGAACATCACATGCAGAATGCGAAACCGCTCAAACTTTCATTAGATTCATATGTCAAGTTCAATCATGATCAAGGCTCCCCTCTTCTTGATCCTTCTATTTATTAGCATCTCATTGGAAAACTAATATATATCTCATCATTAATAGGTTTGACATTGTCTTTGTTGTGCACACACTTAGCCAATTTATGCAAAAACTAACTTGCATACATATGCAAGGAGCCAAAAGAATTTGGAGATACTTAGATGGTGCATTAGGATAAGGGGTGTTTCTTGCAGCTAAGTCTAGTGTTGTGCTTACTGCATATGCTGATAGTGATTGGGCTAGTTGCCCTATCTCCAGAAAATCCACAGCTAAATTTTAGTACAAGGAAATGGTCCTTACTACTTGTGAAGTTACCTGGCTCACACAGCTGCTAAAGGAATTGGGATTGCAATCATTGCATCTTGTACTTCTGAAATGTGATAACCATACTGCACTTTCCATTGCCACCAACCCTGTGCATCATGACCGCCCCAAACATGTGGAGGTCGATTGCCATTTTTTCGAGAGAAGGTCAATCAAGGTGCAATCAAACCAGTGTATGTTCCTACCCAACAACAACTTGCTGATGTCCTCACCAAAAGTTTGCATGTGACACAACATCAGTTTCTACTATCCAATCTAGGAGTTCATTCTCCATCCCACTCTCAATTTGAAGGGGGAATGTAAAAGAGAAAAGGAAGGGCCACCCATATAAGGGCCTTTGCTTTTGCCTTGCATTTTGGACTATCAATCATAAAGGTTGATTCATGATCTAAGAATGATTGCCCACCATTTGTTTGTATTCATTTTGTTTTGTTGTGTACAATAGTTAGGTTAGGTAAAACCCCTGATATACTTGTGTGTGTGTGTGTGTGTGTGTGTGTGTGTGTGTGTGTGTGTGTGTGTGTGTGTGTGTGTGTGTGTGTGTGTGTGTGTGTGTGTGTGTAGAAATACACAACATTCTTTCATCAAAGATAGCAACTTTAATACTCTTCTTCATTTGTTTCCCCTGCAATCACTGTGTTGTAATTAGAGCGATTTCACTCTACGGTTTAGTTAGTTAATGTAAACGGGCCCTTTGTCTTTTCATAAATARTTTGTAAAAAGACGAGTTCTTTTCGAATTGGTCATTCAAATTATTAAGCTTTATGTGCATTGATTCGAACTCGCCTAGAATTAACTTTTGTGCTTTTGAGGCTTTAATATGGGAATATGTTTGTTATTTAACATTACAATGATGAATTTTCCCCCATGTTCGTAGGCCTCAAAGGCATCTATTCATCTATTCGATCTTTGGAGTATCTACAATAATGCGCCAAGCATACTCACAAAAATATGCTTAATACAATTATTTAATAATTTTTCCCCCACATTCGTAGGCCTCAAAGGCATCCCCTATAACCTAAACCTATGACCTACAAAAGGATTTTTTTTTTCAAGATTAGTGCTTTTAAATAACCGGGGGCTGATGGGTATCATGCATTCTTCTATCACAAACATTGGGATCCAATCAATCTTGACATCTCAGATTTTATCACTTCCATATTCTACTCAGAAATTATCCCTCCTTCCCTTAACATGACTAAATTGGCCCTTATTCAAATGGTTAGCAACCCAAGTGCCATGAAAAGTTTCCACCCCATTAGCCTTTGCCACACCACTTAAAAGCCATCACCAAAATCATTGTTCAAAGATTGAAACCAATTCTTTCTCAAATCATATCACCAAATCAAAATGCTTTCATCAAGAATAGAGATCYGAATTCTAACATCATTGTGTCTTTGAAGATTATCCATTCAATGAGAATGAGAAAAGGGAGAAGGGGATGGTTTGCGTTCAAGATTTATCTTGAGAAAGCTTATGACAAGTTTGAGTGGGATTTCATTAGAACATGCTTCCAAAGCCAAAATTTCAATGATGATTTCATCTAATTGATTGCCAATTGCATATACTCGATCAACTTCTATGACAATCCTATTGCCCCCTTCCATGCCTCTAGAAACATCAGACAAGGAAATTTGCTTTCCTCGGATATCTTCATCCTTTGCATGAATGGATTGATGTGGTAATAAATACAAATGTAAATGTAAATGGCCTCGTGTGTGGAGCACTTTCTTTAACTTCATCACATGGTTTTTGTGGAAAAGGAGAAATGTATGGTTTAAAGACAACATAAAAAAGAAGGTTGCATAGATTCGGATACGAGTACTGATATAGATATAGAACGGATACAGAATATGAAAAAATAAAATTCATAGGATACGAATACAACAACAAAACTTTAAAAAAAAATTAAAAATTGCATAAAAAGGATAATAATGAATTTAAGTCTTACAAAACATGATAACATAAAATCAAACAAAACTTCAAATAATTGTTATTCAATCAATTGCTCATTTAATCACTAATAATCAAGTTAGATGTGATCATGGGCCGTGTCGGGCCGGGCTTAGGTTGAATATTTAGGCCCTTAAATTGGGTCGGGCTTGGATTCGGACCTAAACTTGTTGTCCAAAGCCCAAAAAAATGGAGCGGGCTTGGCGGGCTTTTTCGGCTCGTGTAATCCCCCGTAATTTTCGGATATTCATAATTATAATTTTCGTAATTTTCGGATATTCATAATTATATTTTCCGTAATTTTCGGATATTTATAATTATATTTTCTTAATTTTCGGATATTTATAATAATATTTTCTTATAAATATAAAACAATTATTTTATAAAACGATGCGATTTATTTAAATTCTATTTAATTTTTATTATTTTCGCTTAAGATATATTTCATGATATATCTTTACTTGATTTTATTTTATTTTATCCAAAACAATTGTTTAACAAAAAAACAGAGAAAAGAAAAGATATCCAAAATTAATCTAACTAAAACTTAGATTACTAAAAGGGTTTATTCCCCCTTACTTAAAAAAAAAATATTACGCTTCATTCATCATTCATTCATTATTTTCAAAAAAAAAACGTGAGGGAGAGAGAGAAGAAATCGTGCTGCTGTCGCCTGCTTGCCGCCACTGCTGCTGCCTGCTCGCCACCACCGTGACCACCAGCCACCAGCCTTTGTCGGTCCTCCCTCTCCCCCTCCTCTTCTTATTTCCTTCCTTTCTTATGGTTTTAATTGATTTTAATGATAAAGTTTTACAATCAAATTATATGCAATTGTTTTAGGTTTACTCTCTCATGAATTGTTAATATTATTAACTTGTTTTGATGAATTCAATTAAAGAAAATAATTTTCAGATTTATTGAATTGCAAAAATTAGGGTATTTCACGTTTTGATTAATCTGTCCAGTTTTAGTATTCGATTTTTATTTATTTATTGGCTTTTCAATAAATTACAAAACTTTGGTCGAGAAATGTTCATACTAATATACAATTTGTGTAAAATTTTCAGAATTTTCAAAACATGTTTACTATTTTAAAAAAAWTCATTTTTGAATCGACAGTTTTCAGGTTTCAGGTTCGGTTTTTGATTTTTCATTATTTTTTTGTTTGTCAATAATTTACGAAATATTTGTCGAGTGATCTCCATGATATTATACACCTTGTGTAAAATGTTTAGAATTTTCCAAGCAGATTTACGATTTTAATAAATTCGTTTTCGAATGGTATCTGATTCGGTTTTTGATTTTTTCTTATTTTTCTGTTCATCTATAATTTACGAAAATTTGTGTGAATATTCTGTATACAATTATACACTCTGTATAAAAGTATCATAAATTTTCGTATAGTTTTAATATTTTAATAAATTATTACATCAGATTGACAATTTTCGATTACAAAATATGTTTTGTTATTAAAATTAATTAAAAATATTTGGCACGAAAATTGATAAGGGTGAAACCATCAACCCTTGGTGATCACCATGAAACTGATCACGGAACAGAAAAGAAGAGAGAGAAGAAACAGAGAGAGAAAGAGAGAACACAGAATTTAGAGAGAGAAAAGGGAAGAAGAGAGTATTATTATTCATATCCAACAATGTATATCCTCTGCTTATTTATACAGCAATTAGCAAATCGAAAACAGTTATGCAACTAACTCATTGCAACAAACTACTTGTAACAGATTTTCCCGCCAAAACGGGTAACAAGCCTAAAATAAGCCTAAGCCTAAATAAGCCTGTAACATTCCTCCCTCCTTCAAAAAGTCTTGGCACAAGACTTAAAATTGAAAGTCAATTGACTTGAAATTCAGGATATTTTCTCTCAAAGGTCACAGCTGGAATCCAAGTTGCATCTTCAACAGTTTGACCCTCCCAATGAATCAAATACTGCACTTGAGCTTGATTTCTGACTTTAACAAATCTCCTGGCCAAAATTGCCACAGGGTTCAATGACATAGCAGCATCCTTTCCCTGAAGTCAATTAGGAATATGGCCAGCACAAGGCAAGTTTCCCTGAAACCTCTTCAATTGAGACACATGAAATACATTATGTATTTGAGCAGACACAGGCAACAATATTCTATAAGCCACTTTGCCAACTTTGTCTTGTTCCTGAAATGGTCCATAATACTTGGGAGACAACTTAGTATTGGACCTAGCTTGGACAGAGCTTTGCCTATAAGGCTGGAGTTTCAGCCAAACCTAATACTGGAGCTAAGATTAGTGCAGACTTAAGAGCTTCAAAAGCTTCTTAAGCTTTGTCATTCCAAAGAAAAGCCCCTTTCTTGAGCAGATTAGTCAAAGGTTTTGAAATTAGGGCAAAGTTTTGAACAAACTTTCTGTAATACCCTGCCAACCCAAGGAAACTTCTCAAATCTTTTACTGAAGTAGGAGTTGGCCAACATTCCACCACTGCTACCTTAGAGGGATCAGTCTCAACCCCATGCTTAGATATAAAGTGTCCCAAGTATTCAATTTTATCCTGGGCAAATGAACACTTACTATCCTTGGCAAACATCTTATTAGCTCTCAATATATCAAATACTTCCTTCAAATGCCTCCAATGATCCTTCAAGGTCCTACTATAAACCAGGATGTCATCAAAAAATACTAGCACACATTTCCTAAGGAGAGGCTTGAACACTTGATACATCCAGTTTTGAAATGATGCAGGGGCATTAGATAACCCAAAGGGCATCACAAGGAATTCATAATGACCTGAGTGGGTCTTGAAAGCAGTCTTATACACATCAGATGCATGAACCCTAAGTTGGTGATATCCAGATCTTAAGTCCAACTTGGAAAACACAGCAGCTCCACTTAGCTCATCAATAATAAGCTCATCTACAACTGGAATAGGAAACTTGTTYTTCACTGTCTTCTTATTTAACTCCCTATAATCTACACAAAGCCTCCAAGTGCCATCCTTCTTGCCTACAAGCACAACTAGGGATAAAAAAGGGCTTGAACTGTTCTGAATCACACCTCTATCTAGCATGTCTTGAATCAATTGCTCAATAATGTCCCTTTGCTTCAATGGGTACCTATATGGCCTGATGTTGACTGGTCTAGTCCTTGGTTCCAAGGGAATTGTATGGTCAAAAACCCCCCTTGAAGGTGGCAATTCAGAAGGATCATAGAAGACATCTTGGAATTCTTACTTGAGGTCAGCTAGTTCCTGAGGCACAGAAGTAGAACCCAACCCTTCATGAACCCTATGCTGACAGGTGGAAGTATTAGTCACCTGTAACAAACACAGCTGCACAGCATCTTCAAATAACTTGCTGTTAGGCTCCCCCTCAACCACTTGCACCTTGCCTGGATGCAATCCCTTGAGAGTAAAAGATTGATTCTCATAACAGAATTTCATCCACAACTTCTTAAAATTCCAACTTATGGTACCCAAGATAGTCAACCATTGAACCCCCCAAACCATGTCACAACTCCCCAAATCAATAAGAAGTACATCTGCAGAAAAAGATTTGTCCTGCATCACCCAAGTAAAACCCTTGCACATATACTGACATTGGAGAGAATTCCCATTTGCTACAGTAACAGCTTAAGAAGGAATGGACTCCATTACACAACCCCACTTCTTGGCCAAGGACAAATCCAAGAAGTTATGTGTACTACCAGAGTCAATTAGAATATGAAAGGGTTTACCCTGCAAAATTCCCCTAATCCTCATTGTATGATAATTCTGGTTCCCAGGAAGGGCATTCACAGACAAATAAGGCTCCATGGATTCTTGCAATTCCACCTCTGCTGCATTATCATCCTCACTTCCTGTCTCCAATTCATCCTCCCCTGGAACTTCCACAGTGAATAATTGAGGTTTCTTGAAAGGGCACTTATGATTTCTATCATAAGGCTGGTCACATAAGAAACAAAGGCCCTTAGCAATTTTTTCTTGCCGAATATCAGCAGGAACAAAGTTTTGGGATCTTTGTGGTTTACTAGCTGGTCTAGTAGCTAAAGCTTTTGAATGTGGAGTAGGCAAAAGGGGTGGTTTAGCTTGATTAGAGTTAAAGATAGTAGAAGAAGAAGATGCAGGTTGTATTTGAGTGTTTTTGGAATATGTTGGAAATCTGGGTGATGGATTATGGTTAACATGAAGGAGTGATTCCTCCTGTAATCTAGCAAATTCTATGGCATCAGCAATGGATTTTGGCTTGAATGCTTTAACAAAAGGCTTGACTGCAGGTTTAAGTCCACTTATAAAACTATCCAATAGGTAAGAATTAGGCAAGAAATGGTCCAATTGCATCAAATTAGAGCTTAAATTCTCAAATGCATCAATATAATCTTCTATACTACCAACTTGTTGTAACCTATTGAACTGCTCAACAACATTATTATTATTATCATCCTTGAATCTAGCAGTCAAGTCAACAACAAAATCATTCCAATCCACCATTACATTCCTCCTAACAGAAAGATAGCTCATCACCCAACTTTCAGCTTTGCCTACCATATGCAAAGAAGCCAAATCTACTCTTTGATAATCAGGCACATGACATAGAGAAAAGTACGTACTTACAGCATTTTTTAATCCAATTTCTGGGTGTCACACCATCAAATTTAGGGAATTCAAGTTTAGGGTTCATACCAATGGGTCTCCTATTCAAAGGTTCAGGAAATGGTGAAGGAGAATACCTGGGAGAATCATCACCATCATTCCTCCTGATTTCCCTGAAAGTTTGCAGCAAACCCATCATCTCATCCAACCGCTGCTCAAACCTTCTACCTTGCTCCTCCAATTGTTGACCTTGCTCAGTAACCCTTCTATCCAGATTCCTCACTTGTTCATCAATGACTGCCATACTTCTAGTTATGATTGGAGCCAGAACTTCCTTCCAGAATCAAGAAATTGAGAATGCTACTTATTGAAGCAAAGTATCAAACAGCTTGAATACACTAATTGACACTAGAATACCCAGATTTTGGCTCTGATACCAATGATAAGGGTGAAACCATCAACCCTTGGTGATCACCATAAAACTGATCACAGAACAGAAAAGAAGAGAGAGAAGAGAGAGAAGAAACAGAGAGAGAAAGAGAGAACACAAAATTTAGAGAGAGAAAAGGGAAGAAGAGAGTATTATTATTCATATCCAACAATGTATATCCTCTGCTTATTTATACAGCAATTCGCAAATCGAAAATAGTTATGCAACTAACTAGTTGCAACAAACTACTTGTAACAGATTTTCCCGCCAAAACGGGTAACAAGCCTAAAATAAGCCTGTAACAAAAATACAAGTTGATTTTGATATTTTCAGAGTTATTAAACATATTCAAAGTGATTTTAACCATTTAAAATTATGGCTTTTAAAGTTTTTAAAGAAATAAATGAATGGTTTATTGTATAAGCGTTGAAGTTAATCTTTAAAACATGTTCGAGGTTGATTTTTAAAAGTTTTATGGGGTTTCAAGGGAATATGTATTGCTGTAATATTGTGTTAGGAATCAATAATAATTGATTTCTATTTGGTTGTAGGAGGAAATTCTCCTTGAGTTAATGTTGAAGTGAAAAACACATAGCTGGATTGTTTTCTTTTCAAGGTACGTACTACTTGCGGAACCCTTGATGTTTTTGTATGCTTGAGGGTGTTGAGAACTTAGAGGGCATGAGTAGGAAACGTCCATGGAATTGTTGGTAGTCACGAATAAATTATATATTTGTGTCTTGGTCTATATTCGTGGAAATTGAGGAATAAATGAAGGAGATGTCTTACTCTTGAGGATTGTTATGAAGTTTGTTAATGGTCATTTGTCTTATATGAGGTGGTTTATAATACAGGAATGAATTAAGTGGAGTCAAGTATCACTTGCTTCTGAGGTAAATTTTGGTATATGGTTGAATTTAAGTGGAGTTAAGTGTATTCTTACTCCATGAGGCGATTTTATTACTCAGTCATGACATGATGTATGAATTGGGTAAAGGGATGTATTCAAGTATTATTGACGAGGTTAGTTGGCTTGTTCCAACAGGTTATTAATTAAAGCGGACGGTTAGTGTTAAAAAGAGTTTCAATGTGAATTGTGGTCTTGTTTGTGAGTCATGTGAATTTGTCTATAATTAACAGTTAAATAAACTATGAAAGAGCAATAAAACTCTGGATTTGCGCACGTCTAGAGTATTGACAATCAGGGGTTGGGGTTGCGATTTTATTCGCTTCCTTTCTASGGTCGTCTGATCAACGCGTCTCTTTATATTTATTTTAAAAATGGATTTTATCCAAAATGGGGTTAGTTTGAGATCTCATCTAACTATGGTGATGGAGTCGCGCCCATTCTCCATCTGGTTTATTGAACTTTAATGCCTTTCGACGGGGAGACATGGGGAATCGAATTGTGGCACCTAGTGTGTCTGGGATTGAACTGTGGCACCTCGTGTGTCTGGGATTTGGACAACCTTGTCTATTGTTCAAATCATATCTAATATAGTCATGTATTGGAGTCGAGTAAATTATTTTGCAGGTATAATCTAGTTAACAGGAGCCTTTGATATTTTGGAATTGTATTGTATTGGAGCAGCTGTATGTAATAAGTAGTGATATATTGGCATGAGTTTGGGATCTGTTGTATATGTATAATGTTGTTAAGTGGTTATGAACACCACAGTTGAGTTTTCTTTTGTTTCTAAGCAGGTGTCGTAACTCGGTATGTCCGGTTTTTAGGGGAGATGCTGTCCGTTTGTTTTCTGATTTCGTAACTTGTACGTACTCAGCTTTGTTGATTGTGTGCTTTGTGTTGTTTGTTGTCGTCCACACTTTCTTTCTTTTGGTGGACCTGTGATGATTCTTATTTCATTTGGAAATTATGGGGAGCAGATTTCTCACAGGTTTTGCAATAAGGTGACTAGACTTGGACGGATGGTTTGAGTGGAGAGCCGAACGTACTTTAATAATTTATGCACGTATCGTAGACTTTTTAGAACGATTTGATATTTCGGATTTTGTTATGTTTTTAAAAAGGGATTTTACCTTGGTTTGCAAATAAGGGTCGTAATGGTTCCAACTTGTTTAACGAGTTTTACATGTTGGGATTTAAATACTTTGGTGTGAACTATTTCGCTATCTTGATTTCCGGTGCAAATTATTATTTTAGCCTAAACATTTTAACATGTGGYGGTGACATGCCAATGGTTCTCCGTATTGTCATTTAATATTTCACAGGTAAAGTGGAGAATTATTGGGGTGTTACAGCTCGGGCCCAAAAAATCAACTAAAATGTGTCAAAAGTCACGTCCAAAGCCCGCACATAATTTGGGGAAAATCGGGCCGGGCCTGGACCGGCCCGATTTCGGGCCGAAAAAATCGTGTCCAAAGCCCGCAAAAATTCCGGGCCGAGTTATACTTGATCACCTCTAAATCAAGTAATCATTCTAATAGTTTCGAACTTTCAAACAAAAGAAAAATTAGGTTAACGAAACAAAAATGACAACTCCAAAAATTACATATTCATAAACCATAATAATATAAACATCATTCACATCTCCAATGTCATAGATCATAAACAATTAATCATAATAAGAATTATATATTCATAAATCATTTGATTATTTAAACAATTAAATGGTTTAATTCAAATATTACTTTATTATTATGTAACTATATTATTTATAAAATAAATTGCTAACACATTGATACATTGAGGGGGGGAAAATAGACTGTTGTGAGCCTTTTTATACCCTAACTTTGACTTTGTGAAAATCGTGAGTTCTCAAAGTCATAGACTCATAGTAGATAGTTTTGTCATTCTTGCCTTTTAACTAAATAAAAAGCCCACTATTATTCAACAAGGATACACTAAATAACAAAATATACATGAAGTATCAATATGATACACGCGTGTATCTCATATCCAAAAAAAATATAAGAGAAATTCTAAGTCATGCAAAAATTCCAATTGTTTYTATTTTYAAAATGGAATATTTACGGAATCTCCACCACTGAGGAAATGGACTTTCCAAGGTGTTCCCATACTTTTTGAAACTTCTCAATCATCCCCATGAGGTTTGTTAATTTGCACCCCTCCCCTAATTTTTGAAGCTAACTAAGGTTAACTTTAAATTTAAAAAAATTAAAATTAAAATTAAAACCCACTTACCACCCTCATCCGTCACAAGACTCACAAACACCCACCCCACCCCCAAGCCCAAACTAAGGCCGCCGCAGCCACCCCACCCACCTCCTTCCTCCCTCACAAACACCAACCCAAACCTCGAATCAACCCAACAAACACCCAAACCTAGGTCGCAGCCGCCCCAAGCCACTCGAGCCCACCCTTGAACCTACCCGAATCACCACAAACCAACTTGTGACGCACCCCCTGAACACATGTACACCTGAACCCAATGCTCGAATAAAACCAATAAACACTAAAACCCAAGTCTTAGCCACACCAATCCACTTGACCCCATCCTCAAAACCCCCCAAACCAACCTGTGACACCCTCTGCCCCTGAAACACACTTGAATCCCTTGAACGAAACACCAAAAAATTGAAATCAAAATGGGGGGGGGGGAAGTAGGGTTTTTAATTTTTTCAAATCAAACCATTGATTTCAAAACGAAAACACCAATTAAATACATAATTTTACAATTCAAATGTAAACAAACAAAATCCCTAAAACAATTTCGACAATATTGTTCGTTTTACGACCAAATGCGAAACAATTTCGAATGAGGGAGTTTGGGTTTTTTTTTGGGAGGGGGGTGGGTGGGTTCAGTGGGGTAGGGGCCATCAATGATTGTTGGGGTTGGTCGGCGGTGGTTATGGTTGCCGGTGGTTGGGGTCGGCGGTGGGTGAGTGATTGAGTGGGAGGAGAAGAAGGTTTTGTGGATTTTTTAAATTTTTTGTTTCTATTTTTTTTATTTTTTAAGCTAACTAAGGTTAAATATGATACTAGAAGAGGGCATACCTAATTAAAGTTTAGGACTTTAAGGGCATGACTAAGAAGTTTCAAAAAGCATGGGTACACCTTAGAAAAAGTCCAAATCCTCAAGGGGAATAACTTAGAATTTCCCAAAATAAAAATAATACGGATATTTCAAAATGTGTATTGGACATGCCATGATGTGTATTGTATCCTATATCGATATTTTATCCGTATTCGATACAGGATACTTCACCAAAATGAAGTATTCATGCATCCTAGCATATATAAGAGAACCATAGCAATAGATAGAGGAGTTTATGACACATTAAGATGAAACTTCTACTGTTGAAGCTACTATACAAAGGACTTTGCCCATAGCCATGCTATGGCCGACATGGTGTCGGATGATCATGGCTAATTTGTTGTATTATTTGTTTGTACCTTTGAACTATTAATCTAATTAGGTCCAGTTTCAACCAAAAAAATATAGGGATATTTCCCCATATACCCCTGACTTTTAGCCTAATAACTCATATACCCCCGTGTTTTTAGAAACGCCTCATATACCCCCCACATTAGACAAAATAGCCCAAATACCCTTAATGAAGCCAAAAACCGTTAAGTTTTTAACACCGTTAGTCTTTAGGTCAATTAACTCCTTAKTTCACTAATTAAACACACCTAAATTAAATCCTCTATAATTAAAATAAAAATAAAAAGAAAAAGAGCTCCATTGTTCACTGGAACGGAGTGCTCGTGCTCCATTCTTCTTCTTCGGAGCAAGTGGAGTATCAGAAAGTTTTTGTTCACAATTCCACTCCAGGAGATGACTGGGCTCACATTGAGTACACTGCCAAGAAGTCGAATTCGGATGAGATGGCTCTGTTTACCCGAACCCCGCGCTTCATGATTCTAAGGGAATCCAGTCTAACCGCCGCCGAGCGTGCCGAGTTACCCGCTAACAAACCCCAACTCTTCGCTCAAGTCTTCCCGGGCCTACCTCCTCCTCCCTCTCCTCCTGCTTCCCCTCCCTCTCCTCAATAGTAATCATATGATCGAGAGGCGTCACACTTTGGATTAAGCAAGCTCCCCACTAAATCGAAAGGGTGTCGCACGGGGTCGGCGACGGTGTGGAATCGGCCATTGAAGAAGATGCGAGCTCCGGAGTAGAATTTTTGCAGGTCCAAGGAGGAGTAATCGAGGAGGGATTGGGCTTCGGGGTAAGCGGTGATGAAGTTTGGAAGCCGCGGTCGAGGAGGAAGCCGTCGATGGAGTCGGTACGGACACGACCTCCAATGTCGTCGGAGGATTCGAGGAGGAGGAAAGGGGTGCCGGAGGAGTGGAGGTGGGTGGCGGCGGAGAGTCCAGTTAGTCCGTCGCCGATGATGATGGCGGATTTGGTGATTGTGGTGGTGGGAGTTGCGGTGGGTGGCGGTGGTGGTGGGGAGGAAAGGGTTGATTTTGGGAGGAGAGAGAAACGGTGGATGTGGTGTTGGTGGTGGAAGGAGGGAAAGGAGAATGAGGGGGAGAAGATGATCATTTGGATGTGGTGGAAAATGGAGTATAGTGCCTAACGTTACTGCAGTAGCTTATTGGGTTTCAGAAGATAAGGTTTGATTTTATTATGATTTATTTAGCTTTTATTTTTATTTATTAAAAAAAAGGGAAGTAAATGTGGATAATATGTGAATGGGTCAGAGGAAGGAGGTATTATGAGTTAATTGACCTAAAGACTAACGGTGTTAAAAACTTAACGGTTTTTGGCTTCATTAAGGGTATTTGGGCTATTTTGTCTAATGTGGGGGGTATATGAGGCGTTTCTAAAAACACGGGGGTATATGGGTTATTAGGCTAAAAGTCAAGGGTATATGGGGAAATATCCCAAAAATATATCCTAAAATCCCATAAAATGAGCATAAATCTCACATGCTAAAACCTGAAATTTCTTATGAAAAATTTAAAAATGGTGAATAGTAAATAAATAATGATCATTCAATTTCACATATAATATGAAAAAAATTAAAAACAATGTATAAGAATCAATAAAAAAATCCTAAACTTAATACTCCGATATATCTTTTGGGTGAAAGGAGGTTAAGAAAAATAATTAAACAGTAAACTAAACAACATTACACAAAAGTAATACTCCGTATATCAGTTATGTTAGATGAGTATCATAAAGGGTTTAAGCTATGATTTAAGTTAATTAGGAATAATCGGAGTTTTAAGTATACGAAAGTTTGGTGGAATAAAATACCACATAAAATAATCTCTCACGCTCTTGCATATTTTTGGTTCTCTTCTGCCAAATAGTCAGTAACTTCGTTGTTTTCTTAATTCTCAACCAAAAGTAATAGCATATAATCTATAATATGAGAAATTAAACTATGATCATGCACCATGCACCATGCACCATGCACCAATGATGTCATCATATGATAGTAAGAAATAAAAACGACATTAGCTCATCTTTTCTTAGCTTGTATAATTGTTGTGCTTAAAGCCAAAATTTTAGCTAGTTTTGTACCCTCTAGTCTCTACATAACCTCGTAGTTGAACACCCTATTGTAATAAACTCATTTAGTCTCTAATTTACACCCAATTTTTATTCTATTATCCAACTGAGAGCATGAACCATCAATGTTAATTTTAACTAAACTTTGTTGTAGTGGGTACCAAACTCCTCTACATTTGACAAGTTCTTGATTGTTGAAGTTATTAGTTTTTGGAAGAGAAAGAAACAAAAAGCGGGCAAAATGTTAGATGAAATTAGCCGAAAAATTTTGAATAAACTGCCCAATGTACCCTATCACTTGGTTTACACGTGTTTTTTTTTCTTTTTACATATTACAAGTATGACCTTTTTTTAGTCAATATATTATAAGGGCGTGTTCGGCGTAGTTTTTATTGTTTTAACTAGATTAATAAAATATATATTAGGTTAATTTTATTACTGTTCGGCAAGGTAGCGTTTTGAGTAGCGCTTGGTGTTAAACGCTATTTTTTTCCAAACGATAGTAGGAGTAATATTTTAGCTTTTAGCGTTTAAGCTAGGAAAAAAAAGCTACTTCATAATTAATTTTCTTCTACTATAAATATAAGCGCTATTGATGCCGAACACTCATATTGAAAATTTTAATTTCATCCGCTACTTCCACCRTTATTTACTAGCATTTCAGCTACCCGTTACTTCTACAGCTAAAAGCTACTTACACCGCTATTATTGCCGAACACGCCTGAAGACGCTAGAAAGCGTCAAAATGGGGATTCTCAAAATTAAAATTACTCAAATAATTGGATAAACTGCCCATGTATCAAACACGTGATTTACACTTGTTTTTAAACCATAATGTGACGCTTTTTATAGTCAATATGGTCAAAGACACTAAAAGGCGTCAAATTAAAATTTGTCAACTTAATTTCGCACAAGCACGCAAGCAGCAAATAGTGCGACCTAATTTAAAATGCGTCAACTTAAAAGCATTTAAAAATGGTTTTTTTGTAGTGGAAATAAGACCCGCCCATTAAAATTTTCATTTAATTATTGCAACATTTTAAATCAATGTTGCTAAAGTATTGGTTAAAATATGAAATATTGCTAACACTTTGAACTAAGTGTTGCTATAACTGTAAAAACGTTGCATTGGCTACTATTATGCAACATTTTTATAAAAGTGTTGCAACTATTTAAGTACTTATTACAAACTAATTGGCTACTATTATGCAACATATAAAAAAGTGTTGCACTAAAGTTGTTGCAATAGGCAAGTTTTGTAGTTTTGTCAATTTCCCTATACCAGTCCAATTATTATACCAGAAGCTCATCCTATCCCCAGAACCCAAGTCTAAGTGGTATACTTCTCAAATAAGTCTCATCCCTTGCCTAAATCTTGCCAAAAATGGGACCCTCTGTTAAAAGGAGTTGACCAAGTTCAGGTTCTCTTGTTGCTTGGAGTCTCAATTTAGAATATTTTTACGTAAATTATTTTGTAACTAATTTACCTACAAATTATTCTCAATTTTAAAAAACCTACCAATTATATATATATATATATATATATATATATATATAATATTAAGTTGCATTAAGAATTACACATTCATAAGCTGGATGTTGAGTCTCTACAATCACAAATATGAGAAGTCTTCTTATGGTGAGAACTATGGGAACTTTGATCTCAACCATCCATATACATATTCAAACAAAAGAAGCAAAAAAGGAAAGAAAATCTTGTGGTTTTGAACAAATGTGGTTGCGTGAAGACTCTTGTGAAGAAGTTGTTCATAATGCGTGGGAAAAGAGAGTTGATGTGTCTGTGAACTTGGCACGAACTTCGGTGAGCTTGTCGTCTTGGAGTAAGAGTAAGTTTGGTGACTTCCACAGTGAGTTGAGAGCTTGCACCCAACAAATGGAAGCTCTGATGAAAGAACCACAAACTCAGAAAGTCATTGAGAGAATGAAGGCCCTTGATATGCGATTGGATGAGTTGGAGGCTCGGGAAGAATTGTTTTGGAGACAAAGGAGTYGGCAAGATTGGCTGAAAAATGGGGACAAAAATACGAGTTTTTTTTCATGGAAAGGCTAAACAAAGGGTGGCTCGAAACAATATTGTCACGATAAAGGATGATGCTGGGAATAGCTTCGATGAGGAAGACCTTATAACTGAGGTCTTTGTTAATTATTTTGAGAATATCTTTAAAGGGGAGGTTATGGTTGACATGGATCCGGTGTTGGATAAGGTTAGCTCTCTAATGACAGTGGAAATGTGTGATCAACTAACTCGTCCATATACAGGAGAGGAGGTGACTGAAGCCTTACATCAAATGCATCCTACTAAAGCCCTGGGGCCTGATGGTATGTGCGCTTTATTTTATCAAAAGTTTTGGGTCAATATTAGCTCGGATATTATTGATAAAGTATTGTGTATCTTAAATAATGGTGCTGATATTGGATCTATTAATTAGACTTACATTGTTCTTATCCCAAAAAAGAAGATTTGTGAGTCTCCTGCTGATTATAGGCCAATTAGTTTGTGCAATGTGTTGTACAAAATTGTCTCCAAAGTTCTTGCCAATCGCCTTAAACGAGTACTACCTAGCTTGATTCATGAGTCTCAAAGTGGCTTTGTTCCAGGTCGACTGATCACGGATAATATTCTTGTTGCTTATGAGTGTTTCCATTACCTCCGTAAGAAGAAAACAGGTAAGGAAGGCTTTCTAAGGCTGAAACTGGATATGAGTAAAGCCTATGACCGTGTTGAATGGTGATTTCTTAAGAATCTGATGAGTAAATTGGGTCTCCCTTTGTCTTTTATTCGATTAGTGATGGCTTGTGTTCGTTCTACCACTTTCTCTATTTTGGTTAATGGACAACCTTCGCGATCTTTTCACCCAACAAGGGGTCTGCGACAAGGGGACCCTCTTTCTCCATTTCTCTTTATTATATGTGCTGAGGGTTTGTCAGCTCTTTTGCGAGATGCGGAAGCTAAACAGGAGATTCATGGCTTAAAGATTGGTAAGCGGGTCACTCCTGTTTCTCATCTTTTCTTTGCGGATGACAGTTTGCTTTTCACAAGAGCAACTGARGCTAAAGTTGATAATGTGATGGAAATTCTTTCAACTTATGAAGTGACTTCAGGCCAAAAGCTGGATATGGAAAAATCGGAAGTGTCGTTTAGYCGAAATGTGAACGTACAAACGAGGGATATTCTTCAAATGAAGCTTTCTTTTAAGGCAGTTGAGCGACATGAGAAATATTTGGGCCTTCCTACGTACGTCGAAAGTTCTAAGAAGATCGTTTTCCAAACAATTCAGGAACGGGTTCTGAAGAAACTAAAAGGATGGAAGGAAGGGTGTCTATCACAGGCTGGTCGGGAAATCCTATTTAAGACAATTGTGCAAGCAATCCCAACCTATGCAATGCAATGTTTTACGTTTCCAGTTGGTATGCTTCATGAAATTGAGAGGATGTGTCGTAATTTCTTTTGGGGGCAGAAAAAGGAGGAAAGGAAGATGTCATGGGTGGGGTGGGAAAGAATGTGTGCTCCTAAGAAATTGGGAGGGCTAGGTTTTCGGAAACTTCATTTGTTTAATAAGGCTATGCTTACCAAGCAAGCTTGGAGGGTCTTAACTTGCTCCGACTCATTTGCGGCAAAAATTTTAAAACAAAAGTGTTTTCCTCACACTTCTTTCTTGGATGTTAAGGTGAGTTCAGTGGCGAGCTACACTTGGAGGTCGATATGCTCGGCTAGGSATTTGCTTAAAAAAGGAGTTCGAAAGGTGGTGGGGAGTGGTGACTTCATAGACATTTGGCGTGACCCATGGGTTCCCAAGCTCCCAAATTTCAAATTTTTCTCAAGGGATAAGGAGGTGGATGGAGGTCCGGTGCTAGTGATGGATCTAATTGAGGATGGGAGATGGAAGGCTGCTGTTATTCGAACCATTTTCACCACTTGGGAAGCGGATGCTATAATGTCTGAGCCGATATCTTTGTATCATGCAGTGGACTCCTGGACTTGGGTTCACTCGAAAAGTGGTGATTTTACAGTTAGAAGTGCGTACTTTGTTGGTCTTCATGAGGAAAAGCGGGATAGTGGCTGCTCTAGTACGGATGTGATAGAGAAGGCTTGGAAGCTACTTTGGACAGTTTGTGTCCCTCCAAAGATTCGTAATTTTGGGTGGAGACTTTTAAATGATGGGCTTCCTGTCATGTCGAAGCTTCGTGAGCGAGGTATGATGGTGGATGGGGCTTGCCCATGCTGTGGGGAGGAGAATGAATCGCTCGTCCATGCGATTTTCTACTGTGCAGAAGCCTAGTTTATTTGGTGGTCGTCTTTCCTTCGTCTGGATGTCTCGGAGTTAAAGGAGGTACGATTCTGGGACTATATGGTTAGTCTACTGGCTCGTTTCAAGGACGAGTTGTGGTGGTCAAACTTTTGGAGTGTGGCGTGGCAAGTTTGGCTATGAAGGAATGCCTGGCATTTCAGTCGTAAACGAGGGTCTATCGAGATGCTTTTGGCCAAGGCTCAAGGAATTATGGGGGAATACCTTAAGGCAAATAGTGTGGAGGTGGTCGAACGAGATGGTGTTGCTCGATCTCAGGCAACGTGGTCCCCTCCAACTGGTGCTTTACTCAAGCTAAACTCGAATGGTGCAAAGTTTTCTGGTGGTAAGGTGGGTGTTGGAGGTGTGGTTAGGGATGCGGTTGGAGATATCCTCTTATCCTCTTGTGAACTATTCGAAGGAGACTGTGATGTTGAAGTGCTTGAAGCTATGGCAATGCGACATACTTTGACGTTAGCTTGGGAGGCTGGTTTGCGAAAGCTCATTCTTGAAACTGATTGTGAATCTCTTTATCGTAAGTTGCGGTCTCACTCGATTCCGAAGTCCACTTTGGGAGTTATTATTAGAGATATTTTTTATTTAGTTTCTTTATGTAATTTTGCCTCTTTTTCTTTTGTTCGACGGGGGGAAATCGAGTAGCTCATAAACTTGCTAGAATGAGCTATGATCATATCTCTTTACGGGTTTGGATTGAGGAAGTTCCTCCTGAAGTTCTTCCTATTGTAATTTCGGACTTGAATTAATAAAACTCCCYGTGTTCTCGTCAAAAAAAAAATAAATAGTTTCAAGATCATTGATAAAAGGAGAATCTACAATTAAAAAAACTACCAAATTTATATATTCATGATAATAATAACATTACATTTCATCTAATGTACAACATATTATTTTAGGAAAAATTAACAAAAATAATCCCAACTTTGAGGGTTCTTCCACAAAAAATCCCAACTTTGGGGTCACCCTTCCATTTTTGCACCCATTTACCGGTGACCTGTTGAACCGGTAAATATGATATTTTAATTTTTTTTTATTATACCCCCCTCTAATGTCTCTCTCTCCTCTTTATCTTTCTCTCTCGATTCCTCCCCTGTTTCCCTCTACCTCTTCTGTTCACAAACCCTCCCTCCTCTCTCTAACCTCAGCCACCAACCACCACCTCCCGGCTCCCTCTTATCGCTCCTCTTTCTCTCTACACCTCATCCAAACTATTTTCACCTCCTGATTGAGTTCTCCCTCTAACTTTTTGCTTTTCATCTTATTTGTTTTCGTCTCTTTTTGCTTCTAACGTTTCGGTTTTAGTTTCTTAGTGCTKATTTGTTTGATTAGTTTAGTTGTCGAGTTGGAATTCGAAACCCTAGCTGTTTTGTTGATTGTTGTATAGATGATTAGGTTTTGGATCTGCTCAGCTCTTAGTCGATTTTTAGCTTTTGTTTTGATTTCTGCAATGTTTGACTGGTTTTTAAAAGGAAATTTTGTTTTTAGTGATGCATTTGATCCGTAATTCAATTGAAGTTATACAAATTTTGGCATTTCTCTTGTTATTTGACTTGAGCAAATTCACTGGAACTTCAATTTTCTTAGCAATTAAGTGGGAATTAGTGAGGAATTTTTGCTCTATTCTCTTTGTTAGAGTGATGTATAGTTCGTGTAATTAGTGAAGGTGGTGAGTGTGTGGTGGGCTGGTGGCAGGTGGTGGGAGTTTGGATTTAGGTGGTGGTAGGTGGGTACATGTGGAGGAAGCTGTGGTGGTTGTAGTGAGGGTGGCAGGTGGTGATAGTTGGTGGCAATGGTGAGGATGGCATGTGGTGGTAGTTGGTGGCTGTGGTGAGGGTGGCAGATGGGAGAGGGCRGTGGCAGGAGGCTGTGGTGGTGGGTGAGGGTGAGGGTAAGGTGAGAGAGATTAAGTTGACTTAGATTTAATTATAATTAATTAAATTATAATTAATTTGTTTAATTTTAATTAGAGCCACTTAGGAAGTGACACGTGTCCAATTAACTTAATCAACAGGTCACTAATAGGTCACAACCGGTATGGGTGCAAAAATGGAAGGGAACTCCCAAAGTTCGGATTATTCCGGAATAATCCAAAGTTGGGATTATTTTTGGAAGACCTCCCAAAGTTGGGATTATTTCTGTGAATTTTTCCTATTATTTTATAGTATATCAAGTTTATGCACTCATAAAATGTTGTTTATTGCCACAGTTGAGGAAGTGATAATAACTACTCCCTCCGTTGCATGAAAATCATGCCAATTGAGACTTTTAAGAGGAAGGGGTTTGGCGCAATGACTCCAACTCCACCTTTGATCCTTGAGGTCAATGGTTCGAATCCTCATATTCGCCCTCCCCCATTGTAAGTACTACCCGCCGTTATAGCTCATGTGCACCCAAAAAAAATTGAAACTTTTTAACTATTTACAAGTGAAGAGAATCTTGTAAATAACTATTAATGTATAAGAATAAATATAGTCATGTGGGGTTTTGTTTGATTCGTGTCAATGAGTATATTATTAATATTCAATCATTAAAATTTATACAAATAAGGAACTAAAGATATAAACGATACAAAACATGCATTGGGAAGCGTATGAACAGTAACTGGTAGGATTTTCGTGGGACGGAGGGAGTACAAAACATTATCACTCTACCCTTCAAACATAGAAAGTTCATTATATTTTATTTTTTTTAAAACCCCACAATAGTTCAAAATCTACCCGTCAATTCAAAAATCACAATTTTTATTCTGCGTAATGTTGCAATATCGTGCTCTCTGCATGGGCGGATTTATGGGGGTAATGTAGGGTATTGCAATACCCTCATTCCCAAAAATTGAAAACAAAAAACTTAAAGAAACTTGTTGTTTAATACAAGCGTTCTTTTATGTTAAGATAAAAGATCACTTTTTAAGTATAACAGGTCTCTTAGCTAGGTATAAAGTGATCTATTATGCATATAAGAGATCAGATTTCGAACAACATGTCTCTTGGGTTGATGCAAAGAGAATGAACACATATACAAAATGATTTCTTATACGGAGTATATGTTTAATTTTAGGGAAAAATTAAGCAAGTTATACCCTCAATGTGTTGCATTTTCTAAATTGTACCTATACTTTTGAAAACTTCTAAGCTATGCCCTTAAATTCATGATCATGAATTACTCATACCACTACAAAAAAAAAACCTATTTAGCGACTGATACTGAAATCAGTCGTTAAAATTATTAATTGCTACTACTAGCGACTATTAGTCTTCGACTTTCCGACTACAAAGCCCGTAGTCCCTAAGTAATCACAAATTTGGGGGAAAATAGCGACTATTTTAAAGTTGCAGACTAGCTCGTCTATTAATTTATAGGGTATGACTAATCAATGATTGGGAACTTAGGGGTACAACTGTTGGATCGACTGAACAATACAAGAGGGGGGGTGAATTGTATTTGAGGAACTTAAGTGACTTTTCGCGGAATTAAAAGAAACTTAGTAAAAGAAACTCGAGCAAAGAGAATTTCCAAACACATAAACTCTCAAGACAAACGCCAAGAGAGGAAAAACTGTGGCCTGATGCAACACAGGACTTCGTCTTTATTATAATAGGATCAAACACCTAATTAAAATCTAAGACCCTCGTTCTCAGTTCAATAATGAACTTCTTGAACCCTTGAAACCAACCCCTCTGTTGGTCACACTCTCTATCACTCGATTTCTATGAAATCCCTTGGCTATGACTTTCTCTCACAACCCCTTGCTTTAACCAATAGATCAAAGCACTTTTACAACTCAATAAGACTTAAGACTTGGCACTGGTATGAAGAATAAAGCTCTGATTTTTCTTTGCTCAAAGTGTATGTAATGATTTATTAGGTGATGGTATTTATAGGGTAATTGTATGAGTCGTGGAAGTCAAGCAGTAACCCACTATCACACTACATCCTATTTTGTAGGAGAAGTGCATGGTGGAACTTGACTCCAACGGTCACACACACACGATCACCACTTCCAWTTTAAGTCCGTTGAACAGCTCCCTATTTTTGCTCAATTAGTTTACGTGATAAGCAAGCTATTTCAATCCAAACTAACTTCACCTATTTTTAAGGAAAACAATTTTGCAAATACTTGTTTTAATCCGATTTTCCAAAAAATCCTTTTCAAAGATATTTTTATCATATTGCAAAGTATATAGTGTATAGTTATTAAAAGTTAAAATACCAGAATTTAATCCTTAATGATTTTAAAAGAAAATTTTATTTTTATTCCAAAACTTTACTAAACAAATTTATTGAAGAACTTCTTTTCATAAATCACTGAATTAATTTCTTTAATAGATTAGCTTACAAACTATATCCTAAAATACTTCTTAATCCTATGAGCTACTTCTTCATTCCTTAATGCCAAGTGTACAATAAATCTAAAGTACAATCCTAGACCTACTGTACCAAATACTCGAATACTTGTTTTAGGCTATTGCCAAGGAACTCGAGCTTTCCAACTTGTGAGCTTCTTCCTTGAGCTCAGGTTGATGCTTCCAATAGTCCYRGGAACTTCTTCCTTCTCCTAAGGATATCCTCATCCTTTTAAGACTCCTTGGACCATCAACACCTGTAATTACAACACTCAATCACACACATCAGATAACACTTATGAGTTTGCCTTTGTTGGTTTGTTGTGCCATTCATCAAAACTCTTAGGGTTCAACAACAACTTAGAAGTTCTCAAAAGCATAGGTACATCTAGAAAACCTAGAAGGATATAACTTAAAATTTCCCTTAATTTTATTATACACTTTACACTATAACCCTTTAATTATTAATGTGTTACACTAATTCATATGTCATTCTTTGCATATTTAAGGAAAAAACTTGACAAGCTAGTATAATTTCATACCTCCATCTTTAATTTTCTAGATTTGCCACCGTCCCAAGGTGGCAGAGGCTATAGCGGTGTTATTTAATTTGCAGTCAAGGTGGTGCTCTATGGTGGGTTTGATTGTGTGACCTTCGAGAGTGATTGCGAACAAGTTATTAAACATCTTTGTGGTGTTAAAGCTTCGGTTGATTCTTTTACTTTGGTTTTGTTATTAAAAACATTATTAGTTATTGTCATTTGTTCTCTAGTGTCGATTGAAGTCATGTTCTAGGAATAATGACAATTCTGTTGTTCATCTCATAGCTAGGCTTGTCAGTGGATGGGTAAAATAGGAGACTCGTCTCATCTCCGTCCCGTTGGGGCGAAGATGGATCTTAGTTTGGCAGATGGTGGGGCAGAAATGGGGACGAAAATCATACCCGCCATGGGTGATGGGATCGGGTTGGAATTTATGTTATTCTCGCCTTGCCCCATGCCCTACTTTCCCACCCCATCTCACTTCCCCACCCCATCCCTAATCACCCCGTTTCATACCTAATATAAAAATTATAAATATAATGCTAACATTAAATATTATTTTATATTTTATAACCCTAAAAATGAATAATTTGTATTTTTTTTTTAATTAATTTTTTATTTGGATTATATTTTTTAGTATTTCAATCATTAAATAATACATAAGTAATTTTTGACCGGTTTTAAGTGGGGATTTGGTGAGAATATGTTGGAGGTGGATATCTAAGTGGATGGTGGGGCGGGGATGGTTTTATACATTTATTTAGGGGATGTTTGGTTGGCCACTTGGCCCTTTTTTAATAAAATAGAATGGTATCATATGAATCAATTCCATTCCATTGCTTGGTTAGCTTTATTTTGGATGGAATCTTATACCTACAGGTTTCTCATCCCATTCCACCCACTCTCAAACCCTAATTGGAGAGAATATTAAAAGGCATAGTCAGATAATAGCTCTTGG
This sequence comes from Bassia scoparia, assembly GCA_008642245.1. Taxonomy (NCBI): domain Eukaryota; kingdom Viridiplantae; phylum Streptophyta; class Magnoliopsida; order Caryophyllales; family Amaranthaceae; genus Bassia; species Bassia scoparia. The sequence goes on from SNQN01001087.1 coordinate 62,709, forward strand.
TGAACAACTTCTTCCTCTGGCAACCAGCGGTCTATTTCTTCCACCGACGACCACAACGACCCTTCTTTCGACGACCACCTTCTCTCCCGGCAGCCACCTTCTTCCGTCGACCACCTTCTGATTCGTTGTATTGTTCATTTTGGGAGGAATTTGTTAAATTTGTTATATGAACTTTGCTCTTGGTCAAACTTTGTTAATTTTTGTTGATTATATCATCACCTTTGCTGCCCAACAGCAGCCAGCTCCAGCTTCTCCCACCATTTCCTCTTCTCTTGCTCACAGCAGCCCTCTCCTAGATCTTTCCAGATGCTTCTAGTTGCTTCTAKAAGTTATTAGATATTTATTCTTAGATATTTTTCATGTACAGTTGTCAAAGCTAGTTGTAACAACCTTTTGCTCTGTTTTTGATATGTACAACAAACTATTGTATATAAGCTTGTATGTTGTATCATTTCATTTCATTCAATAATAATCATTCACTTCTTCTCTCTTTCTCTCTCTAAATTTTGTTACAAACTCTCTCTCTTTCTCTCTCTTTTTAGCTCTTGTTACTGTTACATTGCTTATTTTGTTCGTTTTGTTATGCTTGCTTGCAATCAGTGTTATCACACTGATTTTGACATGGTATCAGATCTAGAAGATCGGATTGTGCGTTGCATTGCAAGTGTTTGATTGATTACATCAGTGAAACATTCTTCACGAATTTGTTGTTCTTTCTTCGGTGTGGTCCTTTTTTTTTCTTCGATTATTCATATTATTTTTTGCAATAATTTTCTGCAATTCTTTATGATCGATTGCTTGATTACTTCAATTTGATATTCATCTGCATTTCTTGAGTTTTGTGATTGTTCTTCCTTCTTCAATTCCTGCAACTTGTTTGATATTCCTCAATTTCTACATCTTTCGTTCAACTATCTTGATCTTGCTTGAATTCATTGTTTCTGCTCATATTTCTTTCGCATTTCTTCACGAATCCTTTTTCGATCATTTTTCTTCTTCAAGTCTTAAATAATTCCTTTCTAGACAAGTCAATTTACACACTCTTTCAATCACTTCACCAATGGCTCCAACTCTTGAAAATGAATCAAATCGCAACACTGCTGATGTTGCATCAGATCCTAACTCTCCTTACTATTTGTATCCGAGTGATGCATCCTATGTTCTTGTTCCTACGCCTTTTAATGGCAGTCATTTCATTGATTGGCGACGTTTTGTGAAGATAAGTCTTTCAGCCAAGAATGAGCTTGGCTTTGTGGATGGCACAATTTCTAAACCAGCTACTATTGCATCTACCTTTGCTGCATGGAATAGAGTTAATAACACTCTTCTTACCTGGTTCATGAAAGTTTTGGATCCTACCATTGCTCGAAGTGTTCTACACTTTCCTACTGCAGAGGCAATTTGRAAGAATCTTCATGAGAGATTTGGTCAATCCTCAGGCACACAAATATTCTCCATATTCCAGCAATTAGCTGACACAGATCAAGGATCAGACTCCATATCAGAGTTTAATATAAAACTCAAAATCCTTTGGGATGAACAGGATGCAATACAGCCTTTGCCTATGTGTGTGCGTTCTAGTTGCACTTGTAGGATCACTAGCAAACTGCTCAAGATGCATGCAAGATGAACAAAGACTCATTTTCTTTCTCATGAAACTCAGTCCAGTGTTCAAGCAAGTTAGGTCAAATTTAATCATGCAACATCCTTTTCCTGAGGTAAATCATGCTTATAGGTTTCTCATGCAAGAACAACAACACAAGTCTTTCACYGATGCTCCTACAATAGACACACAAACTTTGTATGCTAATAAGAGGCAGTTCAATGATTCTAGACCTTCTACTGGCTCAGGATCACAGTCTTACAGACCTCCTCAGTTAAGGAATGACAAGAGGCCACAACTATTTTGCAATTACTGTAAGAAACAAGGACACACACAGGATAGGTGTTTTAAGTTACATGGTTATCCCTCAAAAGGCACCAATTCATCTCAATCAAGCTGGAAAGGCAAGTAAAAATTGCAGCTGCTGCACAATATGATGAGTCAGACAAAGATGAGTATATGACAGTCAATTTAGATGCTCCTTCCTTTACAACTAAGCAATACAATCAACTTTTGTCTATGATCAATCAACACAAGAATGAGGATTCAAATACTATGTCTCAAGAAAACAATGTTGCTTGTTTCCTGGTTGGTAAGAATTGTTCATCATCTTCCTTTTCTAATGTTGTGTGGATATTGATAGTGGAGCCACAAATCACATGACATATGACTTGAGTTTATTTATTGAGTATGAACCTGTGCTCTCTGATTTGAAACATAATATCACCATTCCTGATGGATCAGCAGTACAGGTTAAACACACAGGCAAAGTTAGACTGAATTTCGATATTGTTTTGCAGAATGTTCTGCATGATCCAAATTTCCACTTTCATCTTATCTCTATTGCTAAATTGTGTCAAGATCTCAAATGTTCTATATATTTTGACACTGATTGTTGGTATATTCAGGGCCCTTCTCTAAACAAGCAAATTCAGCTTGGTAAACTAAGGCAAGGGTTGTACTGCAGCCAACATGTTACTCCTTTCTCAATACCTCCAGCTGTTAGTCTCACTTCACAGACTGCATCATCTTCTTCTTCCAACTCCAATTTGGATTTTGCTAAGCTTTGGCATCTTCGTTTAGGGAATGCCCCCTTTCTTGTAATAAAGCATGTTCATCCTAGTATTAATGTGCAAAATTGTGTAAGTCAATGTTTGTGTAAAGTTTGTCCAACCGCAAGACAAACTAGACTTCCTTTTACTTCTAGTTCTATTAAGAGTATTGTACCCTTTGAGTTGTTACATGTGGGTACTTGGGGTCCATACAAGACTCCTACCCATCATGGATGTAATTTCTTTTTGACAGTTGTTGATGATTTCACCAGGACCACCCGGATTTTCTTAATGAAAAATAAAAATGATGCAGTAATCTTTCTATTCTTATGCTCAAACACAGTTTCATTGCACAATTAAGTCCATTAGAACTGATAATGCCTTGGAATTGTGAGAAGGACCTTTGAAATCTTTTCTTTCATCCAAAGGAATTCTTCATTACACTTCTTGATCAAACACACCTCAACAAAATGGTGTGGTTGAAAGAACACACAAGCACCTTCTGGAAACTGCTAGAGCTTTGTTGTTTCAGCCTAACTTGTCGTATCTTTTTGGGGTGATTGTGTGTTAACTGCAGCTTATATCATCAATAGATTACCGTTACAAACTTTGGGTTTTGTCTCCCCATATGAGGAACTTTTCAATGTTGCACCTAATATAGCTCACATGAAGGCTTTTAGTTGTCTCTGCTTTGTCACAAGAACTCATGCTCAAAAGTATAAATTTGATCCAAGGGCAGATCCTTGTATTTTTCTTAGATATCCAAATTTGCAAAAAGCATATAAGGTTTATAATCTAGTCACAAAGAAGACTATCATTTCGAGGGATGTGGTTTTCTTTGAGAAACACATCCCTTTTCATTACCCTAATGCCAAAACTTCTCATTCCTCACCCTATTTTTTTGGGGTGATTGTGTGTTAACTGCAGCTTATATCATCAATAGATTACCGTTACAAACTTTGGGTTTTGTCTCCCCATATGAGGAACTTTTCAATGTTGCACCTAATATAGCTCACATGAAGGCTTTTAGTTGTCTCTGCTTTGTCACAAGAACTCATGCTCAAAAGTATAAATTTGATCCAAGGGCAGTCTCTTATACACATCTAGATGTGTATAAGAGATGCACCTAATATAGCTCACATGAAGGCTTTTAGTTGTCTCTGCTTTGTCACAAGAACTCATGCTCAAAAGTATAAATTTGATCCAAGGGCAGATCCTTGTATTTTTCTTAGATATCCAAATTTGCAAAAAGCATATAAGGTTTATAATCTAGTCACAAAGAAGACTATCATTTCGAGGGATGTGGTTTTCTTTGAGAAACACATCCCTTTTCATTACCCTAATACCAAAACTTCTCATTCCTCACCCTATTTTTCTTTCTTTCTCCCTATAACTACTATTGATGTTGCTACACATGATGATGTTCCATTCACATCCATTCTTAATTCACAGTCTACAGATTCACCCTCTACTACTTCTTCCCCCTCACCCTCACAACCTGTTTCACCATCTTTATTAGGATCTCCTGCAGCCACATCCTCTTCTTCATCTTCCACAAATAATCCTCCATTACCACCTTCTCCTCCAATCACACAACCTGTCATACAATCTACAAGGGTGAAACAACCACCTAGATATCTTAATAATTATATMTGCTCTTCAGCTCAGGATACTTGGTGCAATCTTAACAATTTTGAAGATATTCCATTGCACATATGTCAATCTTATCAATCTTATCTGTTCTGCTCAATGTCACATTGCACATTTGTCAGACAATGTTGAACCCTACACATATGCAGAAGCCACTAGTGATCCCAAATGGGTTGCAGCAATGCAGAGAGAACTGCAAGCTTTGCAGGATTTACCAAAGGGCAAGAAAGCAATCAATTGTAAGTGGGTTTATAGAATTAAGCATAAGGCAGATGGCTCTATTGAAAGGTATAAAGCTAGGTTGGTTGCTCGAGGTTTCACACAAAAACATGGTGTGGATTATGAAGAAACCTTCTCTCCTGTCATCAAAATGACAACCATCAGATATTTGATTGCCATTGCAGCTTATAACAAATGGGATCTATTTCAACTTGATGTGAATAATGCATTTCTGCATGGGGATTTGATTGAGGAAGTGTACATGAAACCCCCTGAAGGTTTGGTTGGTGTTGAAGGCAAAGTATGTAGATTGCACAAATCCATTTATGGCTTTAAACAAGCCTCAAGGCAATGGTTTGCCAAGCTCACAGCAACATTGCTCTCTCAAGGTTTAGCTCAGTCTAAAAGTGACTACAGTTTATTCATCAAGAATAATGGAGGCAAATTGACTATTGCAGCAGTTTATTTGGATGACATCATCCTCACTGGCAATGATCATGCAAGTATAGCTTCCCTCAAGTCCCATTTAGACAGAGTCTTCACTATCAAAGACCTTGGTAAACTTCACTTCTTTCTTGGCATTGAGATGAGGTTACTTATACTGCTGATGGTGTAGCCTTGACACAAAAGAAATTCACTCATGAGCTCTTGGCTGCTTCTGGCTATGGTCTTTCAAAGCCTACTCTAACACCTCTACCTCAAAATCTAAAATTGCATCAAGAGTCAGGTCCTTTATTGGTTGATCCCACTTTTTATAGAGCCTTGGTTGGTAAATTGAATTTTTTTGACTCACGCTAGGCCTGATTTAGCCTATATTGTACAAACTTTGAGTCAATTTTTACAAGATCCAAGGGAATCTCATGTTGCATCCCTTCATCATGCATTGAGATATGTTGCTTCCACAGCTGGGCAAGGCATTTTACTCAAAGGCTCATATTAGCTCATACTTCAGGCTTTCTAATTCTGATTGGGCTTCTTGCCCTGATTCTAGAAAATTAGTCACAGGTTATGTCATGTTGTTGGGATCTTCCCCAACCAGTTGGAAGTCTAAAAAGCAAGTACAGTTTCTAAATCATCTAGTGCAGCTGAGTATATGGCTATGTCCTCAGCTGCTACTCCTGCTAGTAAGGTTACATGGCTTGTCAGGTTACTGCAGGAGTTACAAGTCCCTTTGTGTAAGCCTGTCATGCTCCATTGTGACAATACGAGTGCTATCCATATAGCCAAAAACCCTATTTTTATGAAAGGACAAAACACATTGAAGTGGATTGTCATTTCACCAGAGATAAGGTAATGGAAGGGTTATTGCAGCTCACATACTTGCCTACAACTCATCAGCTGGGTGTTAATTATATCAGCACCTTTGCTGCCCAACAGCAGCCAGCTCCAGCTTCTCCCACCATTTCCTATTCTCTTGCTCATAGCAGCCCTCTCCTGGATCTTTCCATAAGCTTCTAGTTGCTCCTAGAAGTCATTAGATATTTATTCTTAGATATTTTTCATGTACAGTTGTCAGAGTTAGTTGTAACAACCATATTGTATATAAGTTTGTATGTTGTATGATTTCATTTCATTCAATAATAATCATTCACTTCTCTCTTTCTCTTTCTCTTTCTCTTTCTCTTTCTCTCTCTAAATTCTGTTACAAACTCTTTCTCTCTTTTTAGCTCTTGTTACTGTTACATTGCTTATTTTGTTCGTTCTGTTATGCTTGCTTGCAATCAGTGTTATCACACTGATTTTGACAATTTTTCTTTCATTTCCTTTTGATATTTTTGTTAATACAATCATGCCTTTTGATATTTTTGTATGATAGATAATGCTTACAGTAGTGCTTCATTGAAAAAATACATCTTGCATGCATTTCGCGTACAGTCATATGCTTTGACTATTATGCTACTACCTTGTTCAATAATATTCTTTGATGGATTATTCTTTGAATTGATTTTTTGACATCAGTGCTTATTATTTGATTATTACAGTATATATATTTCAATTCATTGCTTTGATTATTATTTTAATTATTATATGTTTTTTTTTCAATTGAACTATATAATATGAAAATAATTGTGGACATTGAAACCATTTCAAAAGTGAACCAAATTGGGTGAAAGGAGTTTGTATCCAATTTAAGATTGAACCAAACAGATTTAGTCTGATATGGAGTTCTGAATCCATAATTCATACCATTCCAATCCAGTTAAATGAACCAAACATGTCCTTAGTRGGGCGGAGATGGGAAAGATTTCGGATCCGCCATGGGAATGGAAAAGACAACATCCGTCCCATCCCGCCTCGCCCCGTCCCATTGACATGCCTACTCATAACTAAATATTCTCAGTAGAATTAAGGGAGCTTATCTAGTTTGACGGTGGTTCTGATTGTATTATRGACGTCGTGGCTTGTGAGCTATGTGAACATTTCGTATCTTAATAGATTCCCCTAGTTTTACTCTCAAAATAAATGTTGCAAATAAAATTAGGTTAAAACATAAGTTCATGATATCCTTTTTCTAAATACTACTCCCTTCGATTCTTTTTACTTGCACCATTCCATTCTGCACAGTTTTCAAGACACAACTTTGACTACTAATAACTTAAATTGTATTGTTTAAAAAATTATAAAAATTTGATATTAATAAAAGATACATTAAGTCGAATCAAACAAGATCTCACTTGACTATATTATACATTATAAATTTGTCAAAAAAATTGGTCAAAGTTTACTAACTTTGACTCCCAAAAAGGAAATGATGCAAGTAAAAAGAATTGGAGGGAGTAACTAGTAGTCTTTTCCGGGCGATGCCCTGCGTCAACTAATGTAAAAACTGTGGAAAAGAGGATAAATCACTATTTTAATTTTTTCAATATAATCACGAGGCTTTGTAATATTTTTTTTTAACAAATACTAACTAATTAATGAAGTGTGTTGTGGATTGACGATTTAAAACACATATTTCATTTGAAAGGTCATACAAATTAATAAAGTTGGCTTTCTAGTGTTGTGGGAAAATATTGACACTATGACCTTTATTAATGAAGTTGTTGTGGATTGACAATTTAAAACACAATATATAGTTTTTATTTTTACATTGAAATCACTAATTAAAGTTGGTTTAGTTGGTATATGCATCACTTTATTATGTTCTCTTGGAGGTCTCAAGTTCGAATAATTAAACTACTACTAACGAAAGCAATGAATTAAACACTAATAAACTATTAAAAAAACTAAATCTAGGGTAATATAATTATCGTAGAGGCTTAATATAATTATTATGTAGGATAATTTCATATGTTTCAAAAGAAAATGTTCAAGTTTATGATGTAATGAATTTCTAACCATTTGTCATTTTTTCATGAATATGCATTAGGTCCTTTTGTCATTCATTATTACTGTCCTTTTTATGCATGCATGTTTTGTCCTTTTCAAAGCAAATGACTATGCATTAATTTCCTTTTCATGCACCAAGTGTTGTAGGATAGAGTTAAAAAGTAGGAGAGAGGGATGAAGAGTTTTTTTTTAACATTGGAATGATGAGGATGAAAGAAATTGTCGTGAAATGAAGTATGACGAGTGAGAAAGTGATATAGAGAGAAGGATGAAGCAAAAAAAAATTGTCATTGTTGGAGTCCCTTGGAGATGCTCTATACCTTCATGTTCGCATATACAAATAGTACCAAATTGCAACAAAGACGATCTCACAATTAACAACTCGACCTATCACCTAAAATTCTATGTAAWATCTCAGCAGTACAATCCAAAGCAACACTAGACAAGGAAGACTAGTTCTTTTTTATGTTGCCGAGTATTTTAGAAGTTTGAAGGCCCTTCAATCCAATTTTAACAATTGCAGTTTAGAAACTCCAAAGTTACATGCTCACCAAGGTGGACACCAAAACTCCAAGTTCTCATCTCTCTCAGAAGTTACCAAGTACACATTTATTATATTGTCCCGCCTCTGAAGTCATAACTCACAACATTATACAACAACTAACAAACACTTACGAAAATGCCTCAAATGGTGCACTACATAGCAGATCAGTGACATCCTAAGCAACAAACCCAAAAGGCAATATTGCTATCACAGTGACACTATACCATCATTCTGCAACGATTTCAATTTAACAACGGCCCAACTTCTGCCCAAACCACACCCCTGTATTATTGCATTGTGATGAAAGACAACAAATATTGTTCAAAATTAGAACAATTCCACTTAATAGTCCATCTAAAGACCACATCACTACAATGTGAATGACAGGAAAATTTAACTTCAGGAGTATGAAGTTGTGTCATTGATCAATGCCTTTTTGCGCTGCCATTGCCTGAATTTGTTGCCCATCCACTTGTCTCACACCATTATCTGAATCCGTTTTGTTTATTATTGGCCCTGTGCTAGGCTCTTGCTTGGTTTCAAACAACTTTCCACTCTTTGCAATTGTAAGAATCAGGTCCAGCTGTTTCTGCTGCTGGTCCTACAGACATATGATAAATGAGGTCAGGGGAATTGTTCAAGATTGCATGACCAATTTGGAGATCCACATTGCCAATATCTAATTGATCTACCAGGCAATCCACACTCCACAGAACTGGGAAGGAAGGAGAGGTAGAGGGAGAAAAACGAAAGATTTTTAAGGTCAACTGGTCAAGATCCATATGTCAACCGATTTTATCATTGGAATATGTAAAAGTGACATTGATAAACTGAAATCTATTAGTGGGTCACAATGTTCTTACCTGCATTGCAAGCAAAACCTTTTGAACTTCAACGAGCTCCTTTTCTAGGATTCCTTCTTGCAAAGCTAAAGCACGAGTGGCTTCGGAATTCTTCTGAGCCAAAGCTGCAGTCTTTGAGCAGACACAGAGTCAAAACACCACTAACAGAGGGCAACAAGGAGCAAAAGCGGAAAAGGAAACAGCTGCCACATTCCACACAGACACTGAAATGCAGATAGAATCATAGTAGAGAAAACCTTATCACTTGTAACATTACCATTCAACTATAATCACTTCATTTCAGTTACCGGGAACATCCTTATCTCATACATGAGGAGTTCCCGGCCAAAGAATCCTCAGTTCATTAGCTTTTGGTGCAACAATAGATTTATAGTTCGAGCACCCCTCATGTTCCCTTGTAGTGAAGATGTGTTGAGGTAAAAAATTTGGACCTTGATAGAGTGGCAAACTGACAGTGCAAGCCTGACATGAGCTGCCTTAGGTAAAGAAATAGTCACAAACAGCCACACCACAAAGACACGCACACACATACAGGACTTAGTTTAAAAAGTGAATTGACTATTCATGTCAGTCTGAAAAGCAACTTCAACTCCTGCTCCTTTGATATACCTTTAGTTTTCCAGCTATGGGGCATTAAGTTTTTGTATTATCCAAGCTTAATCAGGATGTTAGAATAACAGATAAGAGAGTCTAAACTACAATAGATTACCAAACCATATTTGCAATAACTGACCCTGGTACATGATACTTCAAGTCAACTTCAGAATGATTCCATCATTAATAAGGCTATGCCCCCTGACCTCATCACAGACACTCCCATGATGGTCAAAGCACCCTTATTTTATTGAACTAATCAAAATTAATGATGGCAATGGACAGGGTATGGGTATGGTAAGCCTAGACCCTTACCCATACCCTAAGTACTTGATTTAGACGCATACCCTGCCCATATCCGTAGGGTAATTTTTTTAAGACCCATACCCATACCTGTAGGGTCCAATAGGATATGGGTAGGGTCTAGGCTCCAAGATGGGTCTAATATAAAAGTTCCAAAAAATTATCCGGCTTATATTTTCGCATGTATTATCAATATTTCACACTCAAATGTCTCATGTTGTGGTGGCCAAAGCAAGTAATTCGGTGGAGATTGAGATTGTGAAAGACAAAGAGAGAGAGACATGAGGGAGGGAACGGCTATGGTTTAGTGAACTCGAGGGATTTAGGGTTTAATTTCTTGTAGTATTTTTAAACATAATATATATATATATATATATATATATATAGAGAGAGAGAGAGAGAGAGAGAGAGTGTGTGTCAGGATTCAATGAAAACCACATGTTATATGAGAACGTGAAAACCAAAACAAATGGGTACATTTTACATTTTAAGGGGTACATACAAGCAGTAAAGAGGTACGCAAGACTTTCAGCTACTGTGTGTACCTCTTTAAACCTTCAATGTACCTAGATTGAAATACAAGTATATACATAGATTAAATCATGACTGTCCATCTCAAAATCCTACGGTCAAGATTAATAAATGAAAACCGGACCCAAAAATTTAAGACCCATACCCTTAAATTAGGATAGGGTCTGGGTGGGTCTTGGTAGGGTCTTGGACCCATTGCCATCACTAATCAAAATACTTAACAATTAAGCTTCCAAAAGGTAGACTCAAAGAAGTCATACATCCACGCAGAAGGTCTGAAATCTACAAAGCCAATAGCAATTACTTGATCATGAAAAGTTTAGGAGAAAGAAAACCAAAGGCACCAAGAATAAAATGCCAGCAACTTGGTATACACTGTCAGTTTACAGATCAATATCGCCACCACCACGGTTAACACAAACAAAACTTAATTCAGTAACCTAAATACCAAGAGTTTATGCCACCTCCAGCTTAGTAAAGCACAGAACAACATAGAGTATGCATTTTAAGCTGCTATGAAATACATGTCCTACATTCCTCGCATCTCCACAACTCAACAAAGAGTGAAATCCCAGAAGTGCAAAGAAAGATAACATAGGGTGAATAAAAATATAAGTCCACACATGTTGACTAATAGAGTCCTTCTAGATTTTGATTCAAGCACAATATCCTATACTACATTCAGAAACTATGTGTAGCAAGTTGTTTCTATTGTTTGAGCAACATAGGATTACATAGGATGAAGATGAAGTGATGAACTATGAATCCCTGTGCAGGAAACCTACCTGCTTTCTACCCCAAATGATCCAAAATTGCACAAAGAGCAACACAGGCCAAGGCACAGTAAGGCAGCAGCAATTCTGGAGCCTAGGTGCGTTGAGAAATCTACAATGAGGTGCCTTGAGAAAAATTATACTTGTAATACTTAGTTGTAAAGGAAGGTCAATGTGTGCCCTAATGTGCATTTCTTGCACATCTTCAACATTACTTGCCGGCTAAAATAGGTGCTTAATCCCTATCACCTTTCGCATCAGTGCTTAGGCGTGCCATTTTATACCATAAAATTGCAAGTGGCTCACTTAAAAATATATACAAGAAACGAAGTCATAGTTTTTATTCACAATTCAATTTAGTGACTGGTTTCATAGTAGCAATTTGCATTTGTAGCTTAGACATATAATAATAGATATGATTTTTTAGCTCAATTCATTGATCCAAAACGTAAGAGTACCACATCAAATAAAATGTCTACGACAGTAGACAGAGAACACATAAACAATTTACTCAGCATCTCTGTACAATCATTCAATGCCCTGATGAGGGTGGCTATCCAAGTTCCAATGTCCAACAAAAGACTTGATTGCCTTAATATTCTATTGTTCTCTGGATCTATGTCATGGACTTGGCCAAGCATTAAATCTTATTATTAATTTATTAATCTTAAATGGAGAGTGGCTACGGGAGTGTTGTGCGATCGAAGCATCCCTCTAAGGTTGAAGGGAAAATTCTACTGGACTGCTATTCGATAGAAATTGCTCTATGGAACGGAATGTTGGGCCTCCAAGAAAGAGCATATTCAAAAGGTAGAGGTCACCATGATGCGAATGTTGAGATGGATGTGTGGGAATACTCGGCGGGATAGAATCAGAAATGAAGTTATACGTGAGAAAGTTGGTGTTGCAAATATTGCAAGCAAGTTAAGGGAAAACCGTTTGCGTTGGTTTGGGCATGTAAGACGGAGACCTCAGGAGGCACCGGTGAGGAGAGTGGAAAAGTGAGATTAGGGAGATTTTAAACGAGGTAGAGGGAGACCGAAAATGACTTGGTGGGAGGGAGTTAAAAGGGATTTGCCATTGTTGGATTTACAAGCAGATGAGACTCTCGATCGTAGGGAGTGGAGGAGGAAAAATTCATGTGAATGACCTCTCGGAATAATCATGTTTGGTTCATGTTAGCCGACCCCACTTATGGTATTAAGGCTCCGATTGATTGATTGATTTACTAAGCTGGAATACCTCACAGAGTCACAAAAAGGAGGATAGTATAAACGTTACACTACCATTCCCAAGGAAGTATCCTCTAAACTAGACAATAATCAATTCAGACAAGTATTGACATCTGCAAGGAATATTCTCTTCAAGTCTTCATATCCAATGACCTTGAGCTAAAGCTCTAGCCTTCATTTTAGCTCAACTACATAAACATGTTAGTTGTCACTACAAAAGATTGCATGTTATTGTAGGCCAAATGAAGCGAAACTAATGCTATCTAGCTTAAAGGCAGTATCCTCAATCCCCCTTTTTTTAGCTCTATGCAATGTAATTTTGGACATCATCAACATGTCCCAACATTTTCAAGTTAAAACCTTTTAGAGTAAACTCTTTGTTCAATACCTAATTTTGACAAATCATATTTGAGTCCAAGCATAAGAGACACAATTCCCTTTGATCCTTGTAAACCTTGAGCATTGAGAATTGAGTTAACATAAGAGCCATAATTCCCAACACACGCATTCCAACACAAAAGTACATAATGTGTGTATTGAAGGCAAAGGTCAATTTGGAGTTTTAGACAAATATATTCAAAATTGACACACTTGATCACAAATGGAATATTGAATACTTTTCCCCAAATAAATCGTGTTAATACACAGAAATCTCCAGAGTACGAAAATCAATAAAAGAATGTGAATGATTACCTCAGAAATGGGATCTTTCAAGGCTTTCCTAGTAACCCGAAACCGAATCCCTAACTTTTCAAGCTGCCTAGATAACATCCTAATGATTGAAGTGGCACTCCTCATACTCTCCTCCAACTCTTCAATCCTCTCAATCACATTCCCACTTTCGGAACCCGGTCTCGATGTTGCGGGCGACCCACAAACCCGGCCCCATTGCCGCCTCCGGATCACGGACCCAACCGCAACAGCCCCAGCCAACAGCCACACCAACAACCTATTTCCCAACAACAGCAACCGATGATTATGCTGCTTCAAAAAAACCCAATTCACAAAACATCCTGCTGAAATCAAGACTGAAGAAACCACACAAATTGACTCAATGAAAGACAGAAAAGCATCCAAATTGAACAACTTAGACGATGATGATGATGATTCTTGCTGTTGAAATGCAGTGAAGGAGGAATCGTGAGCTTTGACAAGGGAAAGACGATTTCGCAACAAAGAGAAGCTCTTGTGAAGTGGGTATGCGTTGTTTTGATGATACAAGAAAGAAAATTTGAGGGTTTTGGTGGAATTGAAGTGGGAGTTGCTGTTGTTGTTTGGGGAGTAGAATTTGAAGCGATAAGTGGAATTGGATAAGGGGTTTTGAAGAAGAAGTGACATGCTTTAACACTGATATTGTGTCGTTTGTTAGAAATTTTCGACGCTAGTGAAAATTGTAACAGGGTTTAAACATTGTGAAGCATCGTTGAATCACCTTGAATGTTGGTTGCTAAGGCGGAGAAGTTGAAGCTCAAAGGTTGGAGAGGAGGATTGAAGAAATGAAATTTGGTTCAACTGTCCCTAGCAATATCTATCGGGTCATAGTCAACCATTATTTGTTTTTTACCCACTCCGTTCTAACTTGTTTTGAGAATTTGATAATAGCTAACTGATGTGGGGATTATAAAGTCACTAACATGTTATTTTAATCCTATTTTCCAATAATATAAATAAAGCTAAAATGAAATGTTGGGTATTAATTTAATTGAAAGTGATGATGTCAAAAGGAACCAGTAAAAAATTACTTTTGTTTTAAAAATTCACTTGATAAAAGGCAATTCAGAAAGTTATAGTTTTCGACAAAAGTTGAAAAAAGCGGGATATTCAAACGCAGTTTCCCTCCAAAACAACTATCAATTGTTCATCTTCGATTCGGATTCGGAGTTCCTCTGCGTATTATGATTTCGAAGTTGTTCTTGTTAACAGTTTGTAGTTGAGCTATTTGTGGTGTTAGCTAATGGCGTTTGATTTGAACGAACCACCCCGAGCCAATTGTCGCTGGAGAAGAAGCTTGTGAACAAGGTTGCCCAGAAGACTGCGAAGAAAAGAAACGTGTTCGGATCACTGTGCCTTCGCCTTCGCAATCCCCCCCCCCCTTACTAGAGGAATCAACCTAAATCAACAATAGTTTGTTTCAGACAAAAATAAACAATTCTAAAATAAAATCACCCAATAAGTCATGATTTTAATCCATCCACACATAATATACATCAATCACAATAGTTAAAAAAGTGCAAATTGAGGAATAACAAATCAGAATGCCTCTTAGAGCGCCACATTAACAGGTCTTTCTTGTACAAATAATAAAATTAATGGAGTGTTGAACACCTCCATTGCAATTGTAGGTTGCAACTTAATGACAATCTTATAAGCACATCTTATAAGCACTTATGATTGAGTAATTGCTGGTTCATCTCAGAGATGAACTTGAGTTATCTTCAAGGGTTATTCTGGTCTTTTCACGTTATTTAAATGGTTGACTCCGTTTTAATAATTTGTTGACCCTGTTACACTTATTTTACCAGTTGTTGTTTATAACCAAAGGTAAAACCTGGGTTTGGTGAACGAGTGTGTGCAATGGGAATTTGTGTGTTATCTCGCAGAGGATTCATTCGTATGAAGTTATCTTCGTTTGCTTTCAAGATTAAGAATTTAATTAGCCTTTTTTTTTTTAATCCGGCAATGTTATTCGTCGAAATGATGAGATTAATTTGTGTTGGTTGTGTCAATTGCTGTTTGTCTTCCGATATTCCTCAAATTTGTGTTTGTTATTGGCACTGTTTTCGCCGGAAACTCCATTGCCACCGCCTGCACTCGATTATAATCCTCCCAAGTTCTCTTTGTCGTTACGCCGCGTTTCTGGATGATTGTACCCTCAGGCAGCAATTTCCTTAATACATTTCGTGAAACTGGAATCTTTAGTCAATGGATGAATCCCTTTCCAATGCTCTCAATTTGATTCAATGGTCATTGCAATTTGTGTCTACAGTGAAATCCATTTTGTAAATTTGATGGCCATATGCTTGTTTCGTGTGTTAATTGTAAATTTTTTCAGATTTTTTTTTTTGACCAGAAATTTTTCATAAATCTGGGATGACTTGGAACAACTTAAGATATTTTTTTAATAACTATGTCATTATTGGGAGATTATCTTTCCAAGTTGCATCATACTTAACCTCCCTTTTATATGTTGTTTCACTTTCTATTTTGAATGTTTTTAAATAGTGTTTTAAATCAATTTTAAAAATAATAATTTTTCTTTTTACTATTTTTTTACTCTAACATAAATGAACTACTTTAGTTTAATTTCAACTTTCATTATTGCACATTTCCTAAATTCAACATTATTATTATAGACACCTAAAATTAAAATGTCTTCCTAAATTGCATAGCGATGAGAAATGGTACGACATTTCGAAATAGATTTGATTTCGAAAGTTGCCACAAAATCCATAAACCACATCCATTTGCACAAGTCGAATTAAAGTTGAGTTTGAAATCATACACCGAGAGCCCACAATAGGCAAAAGTATTTATTTTTATTTATTTTAATTATTTTCTCTTTTAGGTTTTTTCATTATTTTTAGGAATTTTTAGAATAATTTCTATAGATTATTTCTTTAATTTCCATGTTTCATCTTTTTCTTCTCATTTTTCTGAGTTCACCAGTATTTTAGATTATTTTTCTGATTTTCTTTGTTCTCAATGATTTTTAACATATTTTATAAAATGATTTTCGAAAATAAATGAATTCGAAAACTTGTAGATAAATTCAGAAAATTCGGAAATGATCTGAAATATTTGAAAAAAAAATCTCGTCCACCAAGTTTATCCAAAAGTGGATAAAGGTTAATTCGCATTGAATTAGATGCAAAAATACGGATAAAATTCTCGAACGAAGATAGATAGAAAAAGAAAATTTGATATACGATCGGTTGGCATGGCTGCCATGTCAACCAACCGTATATAGGTCCTCTACACCGTATATACGGTTCGTTCGTATACCCAATTCTTCCTATTTCGATCTGTCTTCCCCAAACGCCTATAAAATATGCTCTCAGTGCTTAATCGAATATCAACGAAAAATCATAATACAAAGTGCATTCAAGCTCTCAAAAGTCTCTCGCATTCAAAATCAATCCACAAACGCAAACCACTTCAAATCAAAAGTCACTTATCATGTTTCTTAGCTAATTAAGAGTTTGGATCACGTATCTTATTACATAATTAAGAGTTTGGATCACATATCATAGACAATTAAGAGTTCATGTCACTTTCATAACTAATAAAGATGATGAACACATTTGAATGCAACTAGCTTTGTATTGATTCAATTAGCTTTGTTTGAATGCAGTTGGCTTCAAATTGATTCAATTAGTTTCGTTTGATTCAATAATTAGTTTAAATGCAATTCTCTTTAAATTTTATTAATTATAGAAATAACTAAAATTGTAGTCTTTATTTTATTTGAATGATTAGTTCGTATTTAGTTAGGTTACAAAACAATGTGGACTTTAATAGGAAGTTCACACGAAATGTTGGTGGAGTGAGAGGGGGCATGTTTGGAGGAGGGCATATTAGGAAGTTCACACAAATGTGAACTTTAATTGCAGTAAAAGTGGACTTCGGTTAGTACTCCCTTACAATTAGTTGACCCATAAACGAAATGAGAACTTCTAAATATTACAAATTTAAAGAAGTATGAATGTTTGAGCTTGTTCTCTTCAACTTATTTTCGGTACTTATAATTAATAAGATAAATTAAGATAATTCAGATATGTACTAATAAGGTCTTGTTCTCGTCAATTGAATTTTGTTGAACTGAACTTATTTCTACTGAACTGAAATTATTTTTATTATTGAACTGAACTTATTGGTACTGAACCTGGCCTTAACAAATTTTTTAAGGATTAAATTTATTTTTACTGAACTAAAACTTATTACTACTGAACTGAACTTATTTTACTGAAACTTATCTAAATAAGTTGACGAAAACAGAGTCTAAGTGTAATCATTCATTTTCCCTCTTACAAAATAAGTCAAATAAGTATCAATAAGTTCAGATAGTACAATTAAGTTGAAAAGAACATCACCGTTATAGGTGTGTTCTTTTCAACTTATTTGTACTTATCTGAATTTATTTGAACGTATCTTATCTTATTTGAATTTATCTGGACTTATTGATACTTATTTGAACGTATTTTTGTAGAGGAAAAAGTAATGATCATACTTATTATTAGTACTGAACTGAACTTATCTGGACTTATCTTAACTTGTCTGAAGTTATGTTATTCAATAAGTACTGAAAATAAGTAGAAAAGAACAGGTTCATAGTACTAGAAAAATTATTAAAACTTAATATTGTCCACATGCACAGTGTGTAGAGAATGCTAGTATTAATTAAACAAAGACAACTCTAAGGCACTGTTATTGTCAACTGAATTTCGCTCAACTGTACTTATAACTATCGATTGAACTTTTTGGTACTGAATTAAACTTATTGTTACTAAACTAAACTTATTTTTACTAAACCTTAATAAATTCTTTAAGGATGGACTTATTTTTACTGAACTAAACTATTGGTATTGAACTGAACTTATTTATTACTACTGAACTGACTTATTTTATGAACTGGACTTATTTCTTGATGAACTTATTTTTACTGAACTGAACTATTATTAGTGAATTGAAATTATTTTTACTAACTGAACTTATTGCTACTAATTGAACTTATTTTTTCTGAACTTATCTAATTAAGTTGACGAGAACAGGGTCTAAGTATTATACTCCTCCGTTTCAATTTTTTTTTACGTTCCTTTATTGGTGTTCCTTTTATTTTTTACATTTCCTTTTTTATACTTTACTTTTTTATCCATTAATGTTACTTTTACTCCTAAATAATTCTATTACCCTTACTTATTTACTTATCACCGAAACTTATCTCATCCTCTCATTTTTAAATATAAAAAAGATTTACTTTATTTTACTGCACACATCTTAAACAAATTAAAAGAATAATACAAATTTCAAGTAATAAACAGAATTTACCAATACTAATTTTCCTTATTGACGTGCAATTCTACCAACGTAGTAATTATTAACCGTAATTGTTGTCAAGCACCAATTAACCAATTTCAAAATTTTACTACGGAGTAAAGTACTAAGGTAGCAAGAACAAGCTCTTTTTAAAAAAATAAAAAAATAAATAAAAAATAGCAGAACAGCCAAGTATTGGTTATCCGTGTGCTAAGTTAAAAAAGCATCCCAGCCGTTGGATATCCAATCAATGGTATTGGGGTATTGGCTGTGATCCGTGTGAGCCATCACATCCAATCGAAACCGTTCTCCAATTCAATCCGCGTGAAAGTATGTGCTGCGAGACGGGAAATAACTAAAAACTATTTTTTTTAAAAGAAGAGTTAACTATGGTTATAGTGGGGCCGTGTTATTACTCACCAACAAAGAACCCCGTTCTAAAGCAAACCAARTACATCTCACGTGGGGTTTCATTTATTCAGCCTTAATTAACAGAATTGCCACGAGATATCCAAGGTATTGAATATCTCGGAGATGAACTGGTTACCCCTCCTTATAATTAGATTGATATTATGCTTTTTGCTTGCAGTGGTAAAAATTACAATTAATATGTCAGGTTTAAGACAATGGCCAAACGAATAACATACTCTTGCTATTAATTGTTTTGTGCAATTAATTTGATCAAAGCTTCAAACTTTCAAGCTTACATTAATCGAAAGATTGGGGTTTTAAATTGGGGAGTACGAAGCTCAAATCTAACTTGATAGCAGCGGGGGTCAATTCGACGTCGCCGACCACCCTCATAAGCATCTCCACCGTCAATGCTACGCTCTGATGAGTATTATTCAGCAAACCAAAAACAAATTAAATTCTTCAAACAATTAAACCACAAATTTTACCCTAAAATACAAAAATGGAAAGGAGAAATCGAGAAATAGGGGATTTTTGCTAGTTGAGTATACTGTGTTGAGCAAACACTTTGTTGGATGAAATGAAAGAATCAATGAAGAGGAGATGAATGGTACAAAAGGGGACCCAAAAAAACTGAACAGGAAAAGACGTTTCTACCCCTCAGCATAAAGATATTTACAAGAAAACTCTGTTAGTGACCTTACTTATCCCAACAGCTGTTTAGTTTTTAATCCAACCTGGTTTGTTTGTTAGTTTTCCTTTGTTGTGTTGCCTTTTATTCTTTACATTTCTTTTTTCATACTTTATTTTTTTTACTCATTAATATTACTTTATCCCTAAATATCTCATTTTACCCCTTATTTATTTCTTCATCACCCAAACTTATCTCATCCACTCATTTTTAAATATGAAAAGATTGACTTTAATTTTATTACACACATCTCAAACAAATTAAAAGAATAATAATACAGCTTTGAAGTAATACTAACATAATTTATCCAAATATCAATTTCCCTTAATTGACGTGCAACTCTACAAACGTAAAAAACAAATCGAAACGGAGGGAGTACTTATTTTTTTTTTTGGTAAGTTCCAATAAGATTAAATCCAAGACTCCAAGAGTAAAGATTTTCCGGTATCGTTTTTATTTTATTTTTTTAAAAATTATAATTGTTGGTCATAATTTTTGCGATGTCTCATTAGTAGTTTTGAGTTTTTAAAAATAGGGTTGGATGCGAGTTACAATATACACGCAAGTGTTGGATAAAATGCGGCTGATGCTTCACCTACACCGAGCTCAAAATCACTTTCATCCCTAGCGGGCATTTGGTACATGGGAATAGATGGACGAAATGAGATAATTAATCCCAAGTATAGATATTCCCATGTTTGACAAGAGGGAATTAGCATGTTGGGTGGGGATGAAAATGGGAT
Source organism: Bassia scoparia (assembly GCA_008642245.1). NCBI lineage: Eukaryota > Viridiplantae > Streptophyta > Magnoliopsida > Caryophyllales > Amaranthaceae > Bassia > Bassia scoparia. Next base: position 83,281 of record SNQN01001087.1, read on the forward strand.
TATTTGGGTTGTATTCCCCATATTTTATTACCTAAGGGGGTAGGTAATAAAATGATGGGAATTGAATTATTTCGATGAAAAGACTAAAATATCCTTTCCCACACTTGTGAAAGGGTAAATTGGTAACTTTCAATTTAATCCCTACTTTGATCCCACATGCCAAACATGAGATTTCAAAATTTTCAATTTTATTCCCAATTTCCCACTAACATGCCAAACAAGGGATATGGATTATTTTACGAATTACCTCCTTCTAATTTTCATTCCCACTCCCATCCTATATTCCCCGAATTCTCATTCYCACTTGTCAAACGCTCCGTAAATGTAAGTGGACTATAGGTCTAAACTACATGATCTAAACTTCCAACCATCATGTCACCTTTACTTTTGTATACTTGTTGGCTTGTTGTAGGGAGAAAAATGTTTTGAACATAAGTAAACTTTTAAACAACTACCAGTACTAAATAAAATTAATTTATGACCTTACCACATATTATTTTTAAATGTATACCACATATCAATTTAAAATACTGTACTGTACTCACATTAAATTTGACATTCATTCACTATTATTAGCGCGGTTGTTGCTTGATAATATTTTTGTATAGGGTCATGGTTTTTGCGCATAATTTCTCATTTTAATTTCTTGCACTCCTCTTTCGTGCCCAATATTCACTAATTCTTCACAGTTTAAGAAGAGTACAAAAGTGGAAGTTTTTGTGTAGAAATCATCTCATGTTCATATACGAGCTATAGAGTATCATTACACAAGCTTTACAGTGTTGTCTGTCATCATGTGTAAACATTGTTTATTGTCTTAATTACAAATTTTAGCCCCTCACTTTATTCATTTATCAACTATTGATTTTTAAGTAGGATTAGCAGTTGTGTATTGCAATTTGCAAGAAAATAAAAACTAACCAGTCAATCTATATTATTAAAAAGAAGTGACAACCTTTAGAATTTCTCTAAATCCCTAGTACTCACACAGTCACACCACATTCATTCACACCTGATATATTGTGACCATATTCATTCCCATTAAAACCAATTTTGAAAAAAATATTATAAATAAAATATATTGTACTACTTCGTATGTTAACTTCCATGCATGACCTCCAAAAAATGTGAACTTTCATAATTAATTAACAATTTTTTTGTGGGGAAGTACCAGACCTTTAGGCATTTTGCCAAATAATACCTCAATAGTTTTTTTTTTTGTGGGGAAATACCAAACAAAACTTTAGTTTTGTCATATTTTTAAAAAAGTGATTATATTATTATTATTATTATCTGGTGGTGGTGCGTAGTGCGGTGGTATTAACCTTGAAGGTGAAAGGTTTTGGTGGTTGAGTGCTATTGGGTTGAAATTAGGGGGGTTGATTTAAGATTAGGATGATTTGATTAGGTGGAATAATTTATAATTAGAATGATTTATTTATGTTTTAAGTTATTTTAATAAGAGTAAAATAGTCCTTTTATTAAACAAATTTACCCTAAAAAGAAAAAAAAAGTTGCAATTAATATGAAACTTCCTAAATGACAAAAATTGCAATTAATTTGATACGGAGGTAGATGTATTACATTATTTTTAGGAAAAATTGCGAACRACTACCTTATATATACAGACTTTTGTAAATACAACCTTTTATAATATAAAGGTTTGCGAACCACTGCCACTTAACAATTTGGGTCATTTATCCGTTATGTTTTTCGTTAACCACCCTCCTCTTTCCATTCTTCATTTCTCTCTCCTCCTTCACCTCGACACCACCACTACCTAGCCATCACCACCACCCACAAACCCCATGAACTCAATTCGCCACTACCCCGCCATTACCAACCAATCCCAAACTAATTCATACCATCACTCACCACCCATGAACCCAAATTGCTTCCACCCACAAACCCTAAAACCCAAACTGCCACCACCCCTTCCTTTTGCTGCTCTTCTCCCTCACCCAATCCAACCACCATAACCACCCTCATCTTGCCTTATTTTCCTCTTCCCGTGGTGCTTCTCCCCCTTGCAACGAACCTGCGACCTCCTGTTGCCATCCTCCTCTTTGTTCCTCCTCTCTCACTCACTAAAAATCAGTAAACCACCAATATCCTTTAGTTACTCGAACATTTGGAGTTTAGGGTTCGAATTTTGTCATTTCACTTCGAAATTTTAGGTTTTCCTTTCAAGCAATGGAGAAATTGAGTTGGAAATATGCATTTTAGGGTGCGAAACTTGGGCAATCAATTTGAACTTTTGTATTTCAGGTTGGAAATTCGTTTTTCGAGCTTTAAAATTGATTTTTGAGCCCTATAATAAGATTTTTGTGCTCTAAAATCTTATTTTTGTTCTGGAAAACCTGAGTTTTGGATCGCAATTGGGTTTAGTTCGAAAATTCTGATTATTTTGCTCGAATTATTGGCACGTTTTCACTTCAAAATTGCACCTATGTGTGAAATTAAATGATAGCTGGTGACTAGAAGTGGAATTCTTGGTGTTCTTAAACGTTTTGGAGTAAATTCAAGAGTGTTCGTGGTGGGTAGATGGCTGCCATGGAGATTCGTGGTGGCTTCCATGGAGAAATGGGGTTTGTGCGGTGGTGAGAAGTCAAATGGGACCCACACGTAAAAGGATCGACGGTGTTAGCAAAATCCAATTAAGTGGCAGTGGTTTGCAAACTTTTACTTTATAAAAGGTTGTTTTAAAAATAAATTATAAAAGGTTGTTGTTTGCAAAAGTCGATATATAAGATAGTTCGCAAATTTTCCTTATTTTTACATTACACAGAGGGACTCTAATAAAAAATTAAGCAGAACAAACCAATCTAATAAATCTTACTAAAGCAATCCCCACCTCCCATATTTTCCCTCCTAAATTTCCCTTCCAAACACACATTATTAATTATTGCATGAAAAATATAAAAAATCATTTAATGCATGATAATAAATTTGTTTTATAATAAAATTTTATATATTTATTAATTTATATAACTATAAAAAATCGAAAAAATAAAATCTTATTTTAAAATAATTACAATTTAAAAATATTAAATTTTAATTTAGTTAGAACAATTTGTATTTTATTTAAAACGAGCATATGCTCGGGGATTATCTAGTTAAATTACAAGTGAATGTCTGATTTACTAATTACTAGTGTAACACTTATCTGAAATCTACATTACACAACTACACATATAAATAACGGTTCAATCCCGCAATTCTAACCCAACCACTGAACCCCAAAATAATCGACGCTTTGTTAGAGAGAGAAAAGCGACGCCATGGATGAAGAAGAGCACGAGGTCTACGGAGGTGACATCCCCGTCGAGGGTGATTTGGAAGGCGACTTGGATCCCATCAACGCTGACGTCGACATGTCTGCCGCTGACGATGATGCCGCAGCTGTCAAGGTTTCAATTTCATTCTCTTCTAATTTTTTGGTTTCGAATTCAAGTTCAAATTCAAACTCTGTAATCCATTTTACTTGCTGTTGATTCGTTTGAGCGATTTCGGAAACCCTAGAAATGCGAATTTGTTGAATAACACTCATTCGATTTTGCTGAGTTTTGATTGTGTGTTTGCGGTCTGGTAGGAGCTTGATGAAATGAAAAAGAAATTGAAGGAGATGGAGGATGAAGCTGCTGCTCTTCGTGAGATGCAAGTTAAAGTTGAGAAAGAGATGGGAGCTGTTCAAGGTTTGTTCGTCGTTCAATTTCGCCTTTTTTAATTTTAGTAATTAGGGTTTTTATTTTTGTTTTACCTACCTTTATTATGCATCCGTTGCTGTTAAATTAGGTTGCTGCTTTTGATTTAATTGTGCTTTTCCGTTGTTGGTTCGCTTTGTTGTATTCTTGTATAGCTCAAGCTTTAGTTTGACTGGCACTGCTGCTGTTATGGTTGATATTGTATTGAAGTGGGAGTACATGAAGTTTTGTGTAGTGTTATTTTACTTATTTAGCGTTTTGAGTCTTGATTACACTCATTTCTTTGCTATTGCCTAGGGTTTTTGGCGCCATATGGACATTTGTGACAAATTGTATAAAGGAAAAATTGAAAATAAATACCTAGTTCCAGTCCSATTTCGGAAATAAATACTCCTAATTTCAATTTTATTTTACTTAATACCAAGTTTTGGGCCAAATTTTGACAATAAGTACTTACTAATGGCCGAATTAACTGAATAGTTTGTATGAAAKGACAGATTTACCCTTTCTCTTTTTCCCCTTAAATATCCTCTTCTTCTCTCTCCTCCACCTTTCTCCTTTCTCGTTCTCCTACTTTCTCCTCTTTGTTCCTCCTTTCTTCTTCGAATTTATGGGTTCGGGGGGTTTAGTTTGGATGGGTTGCGAATTTATGGATTTTGGGGGTTTAGTTTGGGTGGGTTTGCAAATTGATTGGTTTTAGGGGTTTGCGAGTTTGTGGATTTTAGGGGTTCTGGGGTGGTTTGAGGGTTTGGATGAGTGGTTTGGGGGTGGTTGAATTGGTAGTCGAAATGGCAGTGGTGGCTGGTAGAATTGGTGATCGAAATGGTAGTGGTGGCTGGTCGAATTGGTGGTGGGTGGATGGTCGAAATGGTGGTGGTTGGTTGGTCGAATTTTGGTCAAAATGGTGGTGGTGGGTGGCTGCTCGAAATGGCGGCGGYGGCGGCAAGTGGTATAATTGCGGGTGTTGTTGTTTGCAGGTGGTGGGTGTGAAGGTGGTGATGTTGCACGTTGTGGCAACAATGGTGGTTTTGGGGTGGCAATAGAGAAGTATGTGGGGGTCAACAATATTTAATAGAAAACTAACGGAATTTGCAAGGTTCTGTTAGTTGGTACTGATTTTCAAATTTTGGGCCAAAACTAGGTATTTAAGCAAAATATAATTGAAACTAAGTATTTATTTCCAAAATGGGCCTGAAAATAGGTATTTATTTCTAATTTTTCCTTATATCAACTGTATAATTTTCTATTTTTGCCATACCCCTTTTCCATATTTAACTATATGTCATTGTGGACTGATTATATTACTGCAGCCGTTTTTCGGTCATCTTTTCTGTCGTTATCGAATTAAATTATCAATGTAAACCAATTCAATTCCAGCAGTTTCTTTTTCGCCAATTCTTTTTCCTATCCAATCATTAATTTGCTTGCAACAAGTAGGAACTTGAAATTAATTGGGCGGCTGGTTAGCCTTAGTATAAACATTTGCTAAGAAAGTTTTCTTCTCTTGACTTCTTGATATATGTTCAGGCATTATGAAACTAACATTTGCAATGTGACAAGATATATGGCTAACTGGTTGAACATGACGATTTGTAACAAATAACAATTAGATGGGAAGACAGTTCATAAATTTTCATTTTCAGTGTCTGTGCATATAATCTATGCAAGGGCTTGTCCTTATGGATGTCGTTTTACCAATTTACAAAGTGCCTTTCTGATAGTTCCTCACTTAAGTATCACTGTGGTATCTTTTCTACAGATCCCGCAACTGCTGCTGAAATGGCGAACAAGGAGGAAGTCGATCAACGGTCTGTTTTTGTTGGCAATGTAAGAATAATCATCACAGACATAAGTTTCTTAAAAATATCATACAGTGTTATTGTGTTTTATATGCTTGTGTTACTATTTGTATGAAGTCTTAATGACACCAACTAGAATAAAAATATTTGAAAATTCCGGAAAGCTAGGGGTGATATTCCAATGATGATGATAATATTATGAGTTCCACACGGATTCAACTTCTTTATTCAAATGATCAGACATGATCAAAATACCATCCTTTAGGTGACTTAATGCACATAGGTTTGAATAACTGCACAAGTAACACTTGATGTAATATGGACTACCTCTTGTATTAGTTATTCTATAATGTATCCTTCTTGCTAGTTTTGTGGTAATGGTTTTGTTTCCTCTAATTAGTAAAGCTAGAGAAGGGGTTATACTCTTTTAGTTCTTATAGTTATTGTGAAATATAAGCCATTGCGTGCCATGTGCCGTGTGCCTTAAAATTCATTGTTACATGAAGAAAAAGACTACCTTTTGTTGCAGGATTTTGGAAAACGGACCTCTTGAATAGGAATATTACTTTTGAGTATTGACAATTAGGATGAAAGATTGTTACTCTTTGAAACTTGAATCTGAGATTTGTATTGGATTGTGTCTTTGTGGTGTTTGTTGGTCCTCTTGCTGTGAAAGCTACAGACCTGTTTAAAAGTAGGTCATTGAAGAGTGATTTTTCTAGGTCCATTGCAAGGAACTCTCTCATAATTTATTTGGGGGTTGAAGAAGTATAGTTTATCTGAGACATACTCTGTTCTGATGATATTTGTCTCTAGGTTATATTGGAGCTTACAGTGCTTAGTACTTTACCATTTATGATTAATGTTTGTCATTTAGTTTTTCTTTTGGGGACTTTTGTGAAACCAAAGGTAAATTTGTTTTACTAAACTCTAGACTAACTGGTTATATACTTCCTTTGTTTGTTTTAATTGCAACGAAGTACAAACTCAAATGGGTGGATTCTTAGGCAAATATTTAAAGTGAGAGGAAAATGATGGAGARAGATAGTTGGGCCTATGATAAAGAGAGAGATAGGAACAACTGAACAAGTGACTTGCAAAATAGGAAGAAAATATTGCAATTAATTTGAAAATCCTATTTTTGTTAATTGTTGCAATTAAAAATAGATGAAGTATAAAGCCACGTCATTTCATTTAAATTCGATGAAATTATACAAACAAGGTAAGAAATGCACGAAAATGCGTGCATAGTTTTTTAGGATAGTCATTTTTTTATTAATTTTTTAATTTTTATTTTTATATTTTATTTTTAAGTAAAGATTTCTATTCTATTTTTTGTTTAAATGAAATAAATAGTATTTTCCCTTTTTCTTTTCGAATTAACATTTTTAAAATAGTTGAAGTAACCTTTTGATATTTTTTCTATTATTTTTTTCTATTTTATTTCTTATTTACGGAGTACATAAGATTTTTTTATTTTAAAATTTCTATTTTTTTCATACATTAATATGAATTGATATTATATCATATAAATCTTTCTTAACCTTATCCTGTTTTTTTTTTTTAAATTGGTTTTTTAAAGCTAAGATTACTATTTTCTTAGATGATATCGATATTTTAGGTTTTTTTAGAATTAAAGTTTTTAAGGGATGAAGTTTTTTTTGGTTGTTTTACATTATTTTATATTTGTTTTAGCTAAGATTTTTTGTTTAATTTTAATTTTTCTATTTTTCAGTTTTTAGTTTCTTAGTTTCTTAGTTTCTTGACGTTTTTAGTTGTTTTAGATTTTCAGTCATTCATTACAATTTTTATTGTTTTTAAATTCTTTGGATAAGATTTATTTTTTTGCTTGTTGTTTATTGTTAAGGATCTTTTTCTTATGGAATGTTAATATTTTTATATTTTATCTTTCTTTTTGAAAGGATATTTTATATTTTATCTTTTTGTTAAGTAATTTAGAATTTATTTGAGGGCAAAAAGGTCCGCACAAAAGTTATCGACCAAATTGGGGTGTTTGCTTTATAATATAACATAGATATTGAGCTCCTACATTACAATTGAATAATTTATTGGCAGGGTCCTGGCCTTGCTGCGCCCCTCCTCTATCAAGCCCATAGCTATGATCTTATTTTAGAACTTTATAAATTGATGGATTTATGTACGTATGAATCCCTCTTGCGTGCCACTGTCTTTCTAGTGTTTGTGCTGCCAATTATGATGTATGAAACATCTCTCTTTTTTCTCTTCGAATGGGCACCTCTTCTCCTTCATGCTCTTCTTCTGTGTGTAAAATGAATAAACTTGCTGATTATAAAACCTGATGTTATTTACCAAATTGTCTCTTTCTTAAGTTATTCATGCTCATTTATTGATTAGTCAACATATTTCATATGGATCATCTATGTCTTGTATTTACATTCTCAGAATCGATCATATTCTACAGTGCCCTATAATCTAGTCTTTTTGTTCTTATATCGTGGATTTTGTTAATCTTTACAAAAGCTGTTTACTTTAGAACTCTTTTTGGTCCTTACCTCGTTATCAGGATGTACCACCTTTTTGCTCACCATGTCTCTATTTTTCTTTCTTTTTTTTCCTGTAGTTTTCATGGCAGTGTTGCCATTAATACATCATGCTATTCTTCTTTGAGTAAGTCATGGTTTGACAAAATGTCTCACTATGATCGCAGGGGTTTTCTTCCTCATCAAGTTTCTTGTTTCTAACTGCTGGACTTGGTACTCAATATGTGAAGATTGGTTGGAATAGTTTTAAAAATAGATCTTTGTTGGGCATTGATGCCTGTTAGTATGTTCTGTTATTATAATGTTGACAAAGATGAAAAAGAAAAGGAAAAAAAAGTGAAAACAGAAAAAGAAAAAAGAAAAAAAAAACGAAGCGATTAGCTGTGAAACATTAAAGATTCCCCAAAAAAAGAAAAAAAAGAAAAATTGTGGTAAAAKAATAGAAGAAAAGGGGACAATTAAAAAGTAACTCGAATAAATGGAAGAACTGAGTTGGATGGAGTTGATGGATTGTGGTGGTGGTTAGTCCAAGTTATTTGTGCAAGAATGGAAGACTTCATTGCTTTCGAGTGCAGGCGCATGCCACTACATCTGGAGCTAGTTTCTGGGGTTATGACGAGCATTGTTGCCCAAATCCAGACAGTTTTTTGCAGGTGTGATGATGGATGTGGTAGAATATGTAACTTTGCGGCTTTAATTTTAATCCTGTATCTGTTGCAAGGGCTACGTTCTAACTGGAACAAAGATCTTTTTATTAAAGTCTTTGAAAGAAAAACAAGAAGGATTGGAGAAAATAGCAAATTGCGTCTGGTTTTAGTTGTTAGTGTTATGGTTATGATGAGGGAGAGTTCATATGTTGGTGGCTCAAAAAGGCGCAAACCATTTCTTGTGTCTATAATGTTACTTAAAAGAAGAAAAGATTATATGCATACGCAAGAGTTTTGTCTGCCTTTTTTATGGACGGGATTGTGTATATTTTTATTATTGGTGTAAATCAAATGGATTTGGTTTATGATTTAGAAGAAGATATTTTTGCTGCAAAGGAAATGATGGGGTGGTTTGATAAATGGACAGACCTATGAGCTTTTATTAATAAATTAAGGTGTCTCAAGTACTCAACAATGCTTGCTCTTGAACTTTCGATTATATAGCCCTAAAGAATTCATTTTATTCTTACTAATGAGTCAATGAATTCTTGTATCTATTGCTGCCTTTAACAGTTCTTACCTCATTCCATAATCTGAATAATTTGTTTGATCATTTTTGTGTGTCATTTCCTTATTGTCTGAAATCTCCATGYGTCCCAAAAGGCCAAAGTCTTATAACCAAGGAAATGTGTAGACTGGGTTACCTTGGCTCTTCCCCGTACCCTTTATTCATCAGACCCTTGTTCACAGCATTGGCAAATTGCAGAACTTGCTTGTTGTCAAGTTGAACCTGCTGTTGTGTATTATCATATATGAGTTGGTTGCTTGGTGCTGCCTGTAATTATATAACCATTTATCTAACTTTCTGCTTGAAAAATTTGGATTTGGGCAAACTGTTGCAGGTTGATTATGCATGCACCCCGGAAGAAGTTCAACAACATTTTCAAGGTTGTGGGACAGTGAACAGAGTGACAATTCTTACAGATAAGTTTGGTCAGCCTAAGGGGTTTGCATATGTGGAATTTGTTGAACAAGAAGCTGTTCAACAGGCGCTTCAGCTCACTGAATCTGAATTGCATGGTCGGCAATTGAAGGTATATATTTACGTCAGATTTGGTGCATGATCCTGGTGTTGATACCTTTTTTACCCCTCTTTTTTCGGGTTATCTATTACTCCACAGTTGTTAATAATTTTGTGTGGCCTAATTAACTGCAGGTGCTTCCCAAGAGAACTAATGTGCCGGGCATGAAGCAATTTAGAGGAAGACGGTTCAATCCTTATATGCCCTTTCGTTCCCGTAGACCATTTCCTGCACCTTTTTTCTATAACCCGTATGGATATGGGTATGCAACTTTCTCTTTTCCCCCCTTTTACCTTATACAGAAGACCACAATTTTACCTTACTATAATTCACCTTTTGTTAGAGGGTTTGTTCCACCAGTACTTCTCTCTTTCCATTTAGAGGGTTTGTTCTTTTCACCTTAATTAAGATAAGTTTTTAGGTTCAATTTTTAAGTCATTGTTGAAACTACATCAATAAGTACTCAATAAAGTTCTATTAAGCTAAAATAAGTTTTGCTCAAATAAGTACTAATAAGATAAGTTATGTTCGGATAAAGAAAATTAAGTTGAAAAGAACAGATCCCAAGTGCAACTTGTTGATTGGCATGAATTCTGATGAGAGAGATATGGTTGATGCTTCCCACTTGATGACCCGGGGAAAGAGAGGGAGAAACCCCAATACCGAAGAAACACTCAACTCATACTAATCTTTCATCTTCCATCCTATTTCGATTAAAAAAGACCAAAAAAAATAGGATTGCTGCCATTAAAGCTCAACCATATCTCTAAAATAGCATTTAATCAAAGATGAGACACTTCAAATCAGTGATAATGTTTTTTTTTTCTAAAAAAAAACTTTTTAAACCCCAAAATTTTCACTGTTATTCTCGTATATTGCTCTAAGTATCTCAATTTCTCAATTCATTTATAAATTAGGGGTTTAGTCGAAGCTTTCTTCAATGGCGCCTAAAACTTGTTCGAATGTCGGAATTGTTCAAAAATCCAGGAAATTTCCATTATCCTTGTTGCCTTTAATATTAGTTCGTGAATTTAGGGTTTGTGTTGTGATTTGTTGCCAAAAATGCTTGATTTGATGTTTTCGTGAGTTTTCTTGATTAATTGTGGCTATTGAATTTCTCTGCGATTGATTATGAATTGTGAATTTTTTGGAGGTACATGTTTTGATGTTGTTTTATGAGTTTTGATTTTTAATTTTTTTTCAAAATCAAGTTAATTAACAAGAGAATTTCAGAAAAATATTGAAACAAAAAAATTGGGTTAGGAAAATACCAGTGAGTAGAGGAAAAAGGGAAAAAAAAATAGGCCTTGAGAGGAGACAAGATGAACAGATGATGAAATGAAGATGAATTAATGGGGGAGGGTGTATTGATAGGAGAAGATTGATTTTGGTTGGTTGAAGGGAGTAAATAAGGGGATTTTATTTAAATTGGGAAATCAGAAAAGGGAAGTGAAGAGAGGAGTGCAAATAGGTTAGAGAGTGAGGAAATAGCAAAAAAAAAAAACCCACGTGAACCGCACGTGATTTTAATGACTTGAGATTCCAAGTCAACGCCGGAAAAGGGAAAGTGGCATTGGTTGACAAACATATGGTGCTTTTGTGGCAGTATTGGACAAATTTTTTTTAGGGAAATTCTAAGATATCTCCTCACCATTATTTTCAAGTCTTCTCACTTGTCTCCCCAAATTTTAGTAGTTTTATAAGGTTTACCCTTCCATAGTTAACAAAACTAAACTAAGGTTAATTTTTAAATAAAAAAAAGCAAAAACAACAAAACCCCTAACCACCACCACCACCAAACCTAACCAACCAGACTACCGCGGTCGCCTCTATTTGCACAACAGCACCACCGCTTCTCTCTCCCTCTCCTTTAGACTGCCACTTATCTCTCTCTTTCTCCTTAGAATTTCGTGAGTGGTTAGGGTTGTTTCGTGGGTTGTTTTGAGGGTGGTTAGGGTTTGGGCGCGGGTGCGAATGGGTGGTTAGGGATTATTGGGGTGGCCGTGGGTTTGGGTGGGTTTTGTGGACTTGCGGGTTTGAGTTTCGAGGGTGGTTGATCTGGTTTCAAGGGGTTTTGAGTAGTGGATGAGGGAGTTTTGAGGGGTAGTGGAGGAGTTTCAAGAGGCGGGGGATTTTTTCGATGGTGGCTAAGGGGTGAGGGAGGTTTTTCGAGGGTGTCTGAGAGGTGAGGAAAGAGTTTCGACGGTGGCCGAGGGGCGGGGGAGGGTTTTCGAGGGTGGTTGAGGTGTGGGTTAGTTGTGGTGGTGGGGTTTGGATGGGTCGTGGTGATGGTGTGGGTGGCTGGGTTGGTTGGGTGGGGTGGGGGCGGTGTTGGGGTGGCTAAGGCTAGGTTGTTTGGGTTTTTTTTTWAAAAAAATTTGTAAATAAACATATGTTAACCATGGTTAAGGGTTTAGATTAGTAAGGGATAATTATGATAAAAATGTGAAAAATGGGGGAGACAGATGAGAAGGCTTGAAAATCATGGTGTCAGCTTAGAAAACGTAAAAACTCTGGGAGATATCTTAGAATTTCCCAAAAATTTATTAGGTAGTTTCTCACAAATGACCCCCAAACTTCAACGACCCCCAAAATTCGGCAGTTTTGGACAAATTTTCCTAATTTATACTTTTCAAAACAATTCATAAATAGTAAGTCCTGGATCAATTCAGAACATAAGGGGTTTTTCTCATCCCTGTTACTCTGTCACCATCTTTGATCATACTATAAACCTCATTGTTATGGTAGGATTGCTTTAATAATGTGTGTTTTTGTGTACTCCATTACAAGCAGTTTCTCCATTTCCCTGTTTCCAATATCAGCCTTGTTGCATATGATCAACTTCTAATATGTCACTGATAATTTTCTCACCTTGATATGTGTGTGTTGCAGGAAGGCTCCTAGATTCAGAAGGCCAACCCGTTACATGCCGTATTACTAGAAGAATCTATCCTTACATAAGGATTTAATATGTACTCTTTACTAATAGATGCTGCGCAACTGTCGCCTTCTGATTGATATTGACATTGATAATGATAGAAACTTTTTATTACAGTTTCAATTATGGACTTGTAATGTAAAACATGCTTTCTAAATACATCATGATAGACATCAGTATTCTCTTATTCGTCCATATTAGCTTAGTCACCAGTTCACAATGATTGGAATGATGTCCTTTAAGGTGCCCTTGTTTTTTTTTTTTTTTTTTTTTTTTTTTTTTTTTTTTTTTTTTGTTTTCAAAGGAGCAATAAAATAAATACGCCTAAGGCGTTCAAACAGTTACAATATTCACGTTACAAAATGTCCATCCGCATTACCTAGCAAAGAGCACTGCTCTTCTAGAAAATCCACCCACACTTGAGTATTTAAATTAGAACTAACAAAAGTAGGGGCATAGAATTTTAATAACACATTACATTCTAGTTTTTGCCTCCCTAGCAGCTTTTGCAAGTAAATCAACATCCTTTCCATGCTCTCTTTGGTGCCACCTAATCTCATTCGTTTGGTCCATTTTTGCCCTGCACATATTGAAGATATTACAATGTATGTCAGTGTATGCCTCATTAATCCCACAAACAGCCTGTTTCGAGTCAGAGTAGATATGAATGTTCTTTCAATTTTCCTCGTTGGCCCAATTGATTGCATGTAGGATGGCCTTCGCTTCTGCTTGAACCACATTAGTAGCCTTGAGTTTCATTACAAAACACCTAATCCATGTACTTGACTTGTGTTTCAAAATCCCCGCTATGCCTGACATGTGAGTAGTATTTATGAACGAGGCATCCACCTCAATAAAGAAGTTGCTGCATCCCTCCAATACATCCTGCACCTGCAAATTGTTTTTTGGTTGTTTGATCTATTGGTTTTGCATACTCTTTTGAGGCATAGTTTTGAAAGTGTTTCCTCGAAGTCTTGGACCGCATCTATTCCCATCTATTCATTCCAAGCCCGACCCGTTGGACCCTTAAAAAAAAAAGGCAGGTTTGGACAATCATTTTTCCAAAAAAAATTCAAATGGAAGGACTAAGTTTGTCCGATTAATCAATAGGTCTATTATAATCCCGGGCAAATGTTCATTTCCGAAACTAGAAATGTTCATTTCCGAAAATAGAAATATTCATTTCCGAAAATACAAGTGTTCTTTTTCAGATATGAACATTTACATTTGAAAATGAACATTTTACATGTTGAGATGAACATTTCACAACAAGAAAATTGGCTTCGGCCGACCACACTTACCGACCGATTTTCGATCGGTAACAGGGGTTACCGACCGATTTTCGATCGGTAACAGGGGTTACCGACCGAAAATCGATCGGTAAGAGGTGTCGGAAATACAATCGTCGGTAATCCAAAGATTACCGACCGATTACCGACCGATTCCCGACCAAAAAATGGAGGGAAAAGCGTTTTACTCGACGAGTCATAAATCGGTCGGTAAATGGCTCTATTTTTTTTAAAAAAATTAATGGCCACAAAAATCGGTCGGTAAATAGCCTTTTCCACCAAAAATTGGAGAGCCATTGAGGATTTACGACCGATTAATGGTCGGTAATATGGCTCTATTTTTTAAAAAAAAATTAATGGCATTACCGACGAATAATCGGTCGGTAATTTTTGAACATGGAATTAAAAAAAAAAGCACAAGAAACCAGCTTTCAAGCTGGTTTCTGCCACCAACGAAATATTTATTTACTAAAAGCAAAATACATCACAATTTAGTATTTTACATCTCAATTGAAGCTGGACTGACTTGATCGAGATAACAGTAGGTGCTGGAGTTTCAAGTTCAGTATGTTTCAGTGGCCAGTTGCCAGCTCTATCATTCTGGAATTCTTCCACTGCAACAAGGCATTTCATAAAGGTTGTCTCTCTTCGTAAAGGTGATACCGAAATCTCCTTTTGACTTGCCACCACTCACTCTGCATAAAAATTTCAAAAGGAATGTAAATAAACATATAAGCAGTCAAAACATCAATAGAAGTATAAGCAATATAAGCAGTATACAAATTTCAAAAGGATGTCAGCTCAATCAAGTCCAAACATACTTGAATACTCCAATATAAGCAAAACTTTACTTCTTTTTTTTTTTCTACAAAAGGGCCGAGTGCGACTCTTGGACACGAGTAAATATTAATGTGTCTGAGTAACATAGATGCGAACTTATTTACAGCAAATAATACATCAAAGGGAAGTCGAATGTAACAACTTCAACAGCATTCAAGCTTTTATTAGCACTCTTTCAATCTGCACAAAACATAGATATGCGCTGCTCTAAATATATATCAAATCAATGTAATTCACACTCATAACAATCTCTTAGCTTTATAAGGAAATGTGTATATGATGTATTAGCCAAATGCACAATAATCTCAAATTTCGCATAAGTTTTTTAATTTAAACACTACCAAAAAATAAAATAAATAAAAACAGTTTCATAAAATATTTCAATTCTAACAAATCTAAAACGCCAATTTCCTGAATTCTAATTCTAATAAAACTAAAACAATCAAATATCATTTTCCATAAATTTCTCCAGAATTAACACAACATTCAAAACATTTCAATTCCTTGCAATTAACAAACAATATAAATAAAACAGATTAGAAAATTCCAGTCGTAATGAATAATTGATTACAGTAAAAATAATTGAGGTTCAAACAAATTCATTTTAGATAGAAGTGTGGTTGTTACTTTTACGTTCTTTTAGACTAAAAGAAAACGTTGCAATTTATATGAAATATATAGATTTATATTATTACATAATTATCGAACTAACCATATGATAAAGTTTAACAAGGTGTAAACTTAATAATTCAGTAACCTATATGATTGCAACAAATAACTAAGTCATATATGCAATATTGGTGGTTATGAGTCGTATACTAGTATTATAGGATTCAAAGTTACTAACTATTCCGTATATAGTATTATTTAAAAAACACATAATTTGATTTTTTTTAGTTAATTAATTTGTAGACATGAAAAAGAAAACGTAAGTAATTTGAAACGGATAAATGAGTATAACTGTAAGTCGAATAAAGGAATGGAGTTAATTTACCGAGATGACCCAAGAGCATATAAAATTTTAGGGAGATACCCCAAAAGCGTTAGCACCAAGCAAATCCAAAACTCAACCTGTAATAATAATTAATTAATTAATTAAAGTGCATGCAACGTATTAAAATCATAATTAAGCACATATCTTAAGTTAAACTCTTTACTTTGCGACACTAATTAATTTAATCTTCTTCTTTTGGTTTCGAATAAAACGTAGCTTGTTATTACAATTTACTTTATGTAAACAATCATTAATTATTAATGAGTTAATGACTAAAATTTGCAAAAAAATTGGGGAAGTTTTTCATTAGGACTTAGAGAAAAATACCGTTAAAGATGTCTTGAAGACAAGTTAGGGATCTAAATAGTTATAGTTTACTTATATGAAGGAAAACCAAATGAACAACAAGCACAAAAACACAACAATCATTCTTCGAAACCACAACTCAGCCTCATACATATGCTTGTACCTAAAAGACATCCATCTATTCAAAAGTAGATAGATTTGATATGGGTGAGTCACAACTTAAATTTTGGGTTGAAAATGGATTTGGATTATGATACATCATATATGGCAAACATTGCACCACCCAATTCCACTTCTATTTATGGCTTATCTTGTGGACATGCAAAGGTAACACCCCACTGATACTATTTCATATATAAAAAGTAAATTAAGAAAGCTTTAAATTGTATGGGAATCTAACAACTTGAGAACTGAGACCTAACGATCAAAGTTACAATCAAAAGTGTCTACCAAATTGCGATGAATTATATATAGAAATTTCTACTTGCACTCCACAAAAGCTAGCATGCATTCCCACTTATGACTATAAAAATTAAGAAAGATACGTTCTCGCAAGTAAGAGTTCAAGAAGAATCTGTGGGAATACAAATAGTATTTTCCTGGTGTTATTCTCCTGGCGCATTCTCAACTATAATTCAAGGATTTTTAGTCACCATTTTGTGAGGTAGGATTACATAGTTCATTCTAAAATCTAAATTGTTGATGTGTTACATGAATCTTGTTGGATATAACTATTAAGGAACAAGATGAAGTTATTTATAAGAAAGGAAAAGAGACAAGTTACATAATCCTAGATAAAGTCATGTAGAATCCATAAATTAAATAAAGCTCATGAATATAATAACAGATATGTCTAGCTTAGATAGATGTCCAAGCAAATGAGAAAGACAACATACTCAAGAAGGGACTCCTGAAGATTACTAGTCATTATTGATTCACTGGTCAAATCAAAAATTGCAGCATCAAGTCTCAATAGCTCCACTAATTGCAGGAAGCATGTCAATTATAGACTGTAACTCATTAAAATGCCCATTCTCAGTCATCCGATCTGCTTCATCCAACACAAAGAAAGACAATGAATGTAACTGCAAATACATGATCAAATATCCAATCAATTTCCAAAGTAAAGATAGGAGACCATTGTTTAACTAGTTAGTTGATTTTAGTGGCATGGTAAAATCACATAGTCAACCATCATTTTTAATTTTTTTAAAAATAAACTAACTTTTCAGAGGTAAAAACTTGCAGATAAAACAAAATATTTGTGCTTCCTGCTATAACTTTCATCAAAAGATATACTTCAAATTAAATGAAAAGAAGTTGGTCAAAGAAGTGCGGTGAACAGTGAAGTTTCTACYGGAACTGTGATAAGGCCAGAGAGAATTCCCATGAGCAACACCTCAGCAGACCACTTAAAAGGCGTAAAGCATTAGCGTGCATGTTATACAGGAGCTCTAGTAAATTTTATGCCAAAAGCAATCAAAAGCCCTCACATCTATATGTATAATAACTTTATGGAGGTTCTGGTGTTGTACTATTTTTCATGCATAACATATATACCTCAACAAGGTGTTTCTCTCCTCCTGACATAAGTTCCCACAACCTTCCAGGAGTGCCAACAATAATTTCAGGCCTTGCTTTTAAAAGCCTCTCTTGCTTCTCTGTTGAAATCCCACCAACAATAGCAACCACCCGAAAATTGGTAGATTTCGCTGCTGCTTTGAGATGATCAGTAACCTAAGAAAGCAACAGTCAAAAACATAAAGCCAAACTACTTGTGCTATATCAAGTATTCATATAACGGACAGAGAGGACAAGAAGTGAAGGCATTCGCTAATATTAAAATTAGGGATTTTTCTCCATATACCCCCGAGTTTTAGCTTAATAACTCATATACCCCCGTGTTTTTAGAAACAGCTCGTATACCCCCCCACATTAGAGAAAATAACCCGAATACCCTTACTATGGATGGAAAAGCTAACGGTGTTAATTTTTCTCCCACTTAATCCTAATATAAGTCATTTAACACCTAATTAGAATGTTGCTCACAATCAATTGAATCCCAAAAAAGCACAGCAAAAACAGAAGAAAAAAACAAGAAAAAAATACTTCAAAATAATAAAGAAACAATTAATAAACAGAAACGAAGACATCAAAATAAACAAGAAACAAATAATCAAGAACATAAAAAAATTTGGAACTTGAAATTCGAAATTTAGGGCTTGATTTGGGTGCTATTTGAGTCGAATTTCTCCTTGCTTTAGGGCTACTATTGCTGCATTGATTTGAGTTGAGTTGGGGATTGTGTTGGACTACATTGGACTGCGTCGAAGCTCTTGCTGCTATCGCTGGTAACAACTACTAAGGGGAAGACGACGAGCGGCTGCTACGGGGCTTTGTTGAAGGAGAAGACGAGCGGATGCTGCAGCTACGTGGGAACAACGATGTGCTGGAGAGGCGACGTGACGGAGGGTCGGAAAATCATCATCAACCCAGAAAATCATCCCCCTTACAAAATCATCATCTTCTTCTAATTGGGTGTGTGTCAAATTATTGTGTCGAATTGGGTCTTTTTTATGCTCGAATTTCTGCTCTAAGAAAGAGGTACTTTGAATTTCTGGAAATTTAATTTTTTCTACTTTGATTGAATTATGTTAGTGGTAATGGAGGTAGGAAGAAAGGAGAGAGAACRGATGAATGTAGAAGGGATTAGAGATTAATCAATTGAATAAGAGGTTAATTGAAGAAAAAGACTAACGGTGTTAGTTTTTCCGTTATAGTAAGGGTATTTGAGCTATTTTCTCTAGTGTGGGGGTATATGAGCTGTTTCTAAAAACACGGGGGTATATGGGTTATTAAGATAAAAGTCAGGGGTATATGGGGAAAAATCCCTTAAAATTATGAAGTACCTGCAGGGCAAGTTCCCTTGTAGGGGTTATTATTAAAGCCCGTAACAGACCTGTTGGTGCGATTTTCATTCTGAGGATCTTGTAGGGTGTGTTTGTTCACCTTTTCTTGCTCATCAAGAAGGCGTTGGAAGATGGGCAAACCAAAAGCAAGTGTCTTCCTAGAACCAGTCTCTGAGGCACCAATAACATCCTACAAACCAACCACGATATGATAAGTTCCATTAGCTAGCAGCAATGCAAGTAAGTTCCCCAAATAGCAGTAACCAACCAACCTTTCCCTGATGAGCAGCGGCAGGAATACAGGCCTTTTGAATTGGTGTTGGGTGCTTAAATCCAAGCTTGTATATTTATTTCATAAGAAGTGGGTGAAGCCTCAGCTCATGCCAAGCATTGAATTCATCTTCATCCACTAACTCTAACTCGTCGTCGTTATTCGCTCAACTACTAACAACAATCAATCAAGCAGAGAATATAATAAATTAAGTCTAGGTTTAAAATCAGTATTACATGTTTTCAACTCCATCAATCTACATGACACAATGAACAAACTTTAACATTCAAGCAAAATGCTATTTTTGGCTGTAACTATAACAATAATACATTGATGAATAAACTAAAACAGCATCCTAAACTCATACTAGAAAAATGCCAAGCAAAACTTGAATGCCCTAAATACAATCTTCCCGTTTCATTACTGCTACATTTTGATATACTTACTACACTTATTTTATTTGAAACAATGACACTCCTATTCTTCTCCTCCCACGCCTTCTATTTCTTTCTCACTATCTCTTTTCCCAAATTAACTAAATTATCAAACAACAATTCCTCGAGTGCGTTCCAAGTTTAATATGTAAGGATACTCAAAAGAACAAAACATTAACTGTAAATTTCTACATAACTTGAAAAATCTGCAAAATCAATAACAAATAAAAAAAAAAAGCGAAACCTTAAACAAACCCTAATTCGAGATCTCAGAAATTAGAAAATAAAAAAAATAAAAGACAAAGAAGAGACCTTAAAAAGTTCGAGAGATCTAGAAAATCACTGAATTCCAATGTTTCTCGGGCAAAGTTCTACAACTCTAATTCAATTTTCCATACCCTAAATTTTCGGCACCGGAAAAACAAGCACAAACACGATACATTCCAGCAAAATTGGGCGAAGAATCAAAAGCACAAATCAGAAACCTAGTCGATCTTCGAGAAATTGAAGAGAATTGAAAGCGAAATACTCTGAATCTCGTGTGTTCGATGGAATGCAAAAGGGAGCGGCGGAAGTGACTTCGATGGAAGTGCTCCAAATGAGAAAGGAGCGCGGTGGTGGTGGGAGATGAGATAGATGAGAGGAGACGCATGAGTTAGAGATAGATGAGAGGAGACAGAGTGAGAGTGAGAGATGAGAAGGTGACGAAGAGTGGCGACAGGAGATATGAGGGGATAGAGGAGAGAGGGGATAGAGAGGGTAGGTAGGGGTTGAATGGGATAGAGGATAGAATGAGTGATAAAGATGGGTTTAGTGGTTTGTGAGGAGTGGAATGTTGTGAGATTGTTTTGTGAGGATTTCGACTTTCTGTGTCAATTATATTCGATTTTGAGTATCATATTCGAAAAAAACAAAAAACCTTCGAACCAAGACGAAAATGGTCGTAAATATTCTTTTTAATTAAAAATAATTGAAATTGTAGCTGAGGTGAGGGAAAGATTGGGGCAAAAATTAGTACTTACGACCGAATTAAACGGTCGGTATATCCGACATAATTGTGATATGATTATCATCGACCGGATTTTGGTCGGTAACGACCGACGATTGTTTGTTCGGTCTCGATATTTTCGGTCGCTTAGAGACGAATGCTAAGTAGTGTGTTCTAGTTTCGGAAATGACATTTGCCCGGGACATGATGGAGAACCATTGGCCGGACTATAATAGAATTGCGCTGATCAAGTAGTAAAAAAGCAAGTTATTAAATGTAAAGTTAATTTTAAAATAGTTGGACCGACTGTCAAGTCCATTAAGATGTTATCCTTTAAATAGCGTTTGGATAGGGCTGGGAAAAACTGACCCAATCCGTTTTCGAATCGAACCGACCTGAAATAAGCGGGTTTGGATTGAAGTTTTGACCCAATTAATAAATGAGTTCACCTCATTTCCTGTTAATTAAACGTTTAGGTTAAGGTGAATTTTAACTGAAATACCTGATAAGGACTCATTAATAATTTTTATAAGAGAAATATGATATTTAAAATGGTAAATTGCTCAAAAAATGTTCATAAAAGTTAAAGATCTGATAAATAAATAATTATTGAATCTTATTCTGATTTTATATTATTGTTTTTGTAGCACATATACACTTAATATTRTAAATATTATAAATATTTTTTATAAAAACTATAATAGATAAATAGGTTAAATGGGTGACCCATTTAATTAGCAGGTCGGGTTAAGGTTGAGCTTTTCAACCCGTTTAATAAACGGGTTAGGTTTGGGTTGATAGAGCTCCAACCCGTTTATCATTACCTAATCTGTTAACTAGCACTAAGTTTGGACAATTATTTTTCAAAAAAACAAAAAAATTATTTAAATTGGAGTACTCAACCTGTCCGATTAATATAAAAGGGCGGGTTATGACAAGTTAAATTTTATAGCGGATCGACCTGTTTAGTCTATTAAGATGCATATATATCTTTTTATTGTCTACTATTACCTAAAGTTGTATCCAAAAAGTACATMTAAACCTGTTTATTTCAACTTATTTTTATGAGGATTGAATGTGAATGCTTTAGGTTAGTTTAATTCATGGCTAGGTTAGAGAGAGAAGAAAGAGATAATAGGTGAGTAAATTGTAGAGAGAGAAAGGTAAAATGGAATGTAGTTTGAATTTTATTTGTAAAATGAAATGTAGTTTGAATTTTATTTGTAAAATGGAGTCACTAATGTGTTTTTTTTTTTTTTTTACTAAAAACGTTAAGTGGTGATAAAATTCAGAAGTTTGGATGCATATAGTTTCTCCATTTCACTTTAGTGAAAATTTTGTTTTGGGCACACATTTCAAGAAAGAGATTTAAGGGTGTAAATTAGTAAATTAGGTACAGTAAAATAATTTTAAGACAAGTAATATCTAGTCTCATTCTTGTTTGTGTTAAAATTACTTAACCTAAATTTGTACGTTTACACCCTTAAATCTCTTTCTTAAAATGCGTGTCCAAAATAAAGTTTCCACTAAAGTGAAACGAAGAAAGTATATAAATTATTAGTTTGTAGTCGGTGTGTGACTGTGTGAGTATGATTTTAGTTTGATAAGCTAATGTAACATGTGCATTTGTTAGATGACTTGTATCATTAATTCATTAGGATAGGGTACATGATGCATTTGAAAGTTTTCAAATCCCCAAGTTGATTAGTTTATTGTACATCTTTAATAGGGTTGGTATTATTAATTATTATAAATATTTGACTAGAAATAGTATTTATTGAATGTGGTTTGTGACAAAAGTTGGTTTTTAATAAACTTTAGAACCCTAGACAAAAGTAGGAAGCATCATCTCAAAAGTAGTTGATCACACCCGCTAGGATTTTAGGATGCATGCTATTCTTAATGTCTCTAGCTAATATGTAAGAAATAATGAAAATAGGTACGATTGCATAACTGGGGAAGTCATTGATTAAAGAAATCCTTTGGTACTAATGCATCCATCCTATTGAATATTTTCTAATTGATTTGGGGTAAGATTAATGATTACATATGTTCATATTAGTGGTGATACTCAATTCTAGATGTTTTGTTTCACTAGTTTACAATCCTCTCATCACCACTATTTGATTTATTCTACTAATTGTAGTTCACAGTGACACATAATGCAATAATTGACTGAGTTTTCTATGTGGGATCGACCATGACTTACTCTGCTAATAGYTGGTAGGATTAGATAGGTAAATTATTTTCTTTGTTTCGTCCGTGACACGCCTATAATTCTTTGATCCACAATCCAATGTCAAGGAATGAAAGAAGTTTAAATGGGTTGTTAAGGAGAAAATTGAGCGACAACACTAGCTTAGTAATTCTAAATTTGATCGAGGAGAAGAAAACTCTCGCAAGAAGAGTGGCAAGGGTTGATGATGATATGGAATAGAGGCCTGAACTCTATGTTGCTGAGAATATGGGGGGTGTTGAATGCAGAGATGAGAATGGGGTGTCAATGGTTGAAATGAGGGGTTAATTGGAGTTAGGTTGATGTAATAAAGGTGAATGCAATTCATGCTTCAAAATTGTAATAAAACGCGATGAGTCAATGTCGGGATGCTGACTTTTTTAGTTGGATTTCACTAAATTGGAACCTTATTACTAAATGTAAAATTACTCTGGTATTTCCCACAAAAAAATTTAACTTAGTACTTTACTAACCAAAATGTACCAATTGAATTTTGTTGATTGAGGGTTTGACTTTACGGTTTGTGAGCTACAAAGTTACATCTAACTAAGAGGACCTGACGACCAGACACTATCGCTGGACAATCATTGGTGCTGGATGAAGTATGTTTCATGGTCAGCCCAAGTGAATGGGCAAATTAGTGGAAGAGAGGGAAAATTTAAATTCAAAGGAGAGGCACCAAGTAACCGCTCAACTTCTTCATGATGGCATGATCTCTCCCTCAAACTCTCTGTATATAAGTGTGCCAAGGGAGAAGCACTGGTCCCCCTCGGAATGTACTTTTTTTCCCCTTATAAAATATATAAATTATATTACTACTCAATCATACTCTTTCCTAATTCAAAATATCCATATATATTATTGAAAGTTCAAATAAACTTACCAAGGTTTTTTTTTGGGTCTTTATGAACCATCAATTCTAGGATCGCCTAAAATTCAGAGACAAACTTTAACCACATGAACTATCCACACTTTCAACTTGCCAAAGTGTTAAATTGATCAAGAAATTATTCATATTGAAAAAAACTTGATTTCTAATAAATGACAAAATGATATAATATAATATAATATAATATAATATAATATAATATAATATAATATAATATAATATAATATAATATAATATAATATAATATAATATAATATA
>SNQN01001088.1:0-15963 GCA_008642245.1 Bassia scoparia
TGTGTTTATAACCAAACAAGCCTGAGTTATTTTAAGAGCTTGTATACTTCTGCTTGAAGGGTCACTTGAGTTCTACTTTTTTGTAGAAGTTATTAATCTTACTATTAAGCATTAATCAAAACTTACAGAGTTACAGCTTTGTCGAACTCTTCCTTGATGAATATAAAGAGAACAAATAAAATAAGGACATACTCCGTATAAATATCCAAGAGCCATATCAAATGCACAGCAAAGAGCAACTATGAAGCGCAACACACAACAATTAGCTAACCTTATTCGCCAGATCTTCATTACAGTTGGATTATTGTTCCGACTTTCAAAATAGAGACCATATCTCCCTGTAGGCTTCAGAGCTTCCYCCAGTTGGGTAACCCATATCAACCAACTAATTTTAATATGGTCCTATCTTACATGGTAAATCCAACTTCTTTCCCTGCAAAACAGAATTCATTTAWCTAAATATCAAAGATATGTTCTCTAGTACTCCGACAAAGTATAAAGCAAAATATTCGAAGAACCACYACTATAATCTGCTTCATAGTAAAAGATCCATCTTCTGAGTTCATTGCTCCTCATACTATTCAATTATTTTTATGGTATTGCAAAAATTTAAAGGAAAACAAAAATCACAAAAATACGGTAATGGTTTGCAAAACTAATATCAAATCGAAAAATTCTTCAGTTGATTTTACACCTAGCCACACATTACCCAATAGCTCAGAAAACAAGCTCTGAGAATGATAAATTCTCAGCCATGATGTCACTATACAATAGTTTCCACTGGACATACAATTTCCCAACATAAAGGAAAAGGTCACACAAGGCATTAGTCAAGAAGAAGGGAAAAAAAAGGTCACAGTCTTCACTTATAAGTTGATAACCTAGAAAAACACAAATTTTCTCATGAACAATTTTCAGCAACAGTTAGAAATATCATTAGGTGAAATGCTAATTTGACTGGGAGATGTTCAGATAACAATGTACTTATTTTTATTTTAAAAAAACGTAAAAAAAATTTGATCAGTACACATGCAAAACAGATACATGATCAATTTTTTTCCAAGAAGAATGACAATTTCTAATCAATCAAGGGAAAAAAACTCACCCCTTGACTATTCATCGGCTCATCGCATTCACATTAACATGCACTATTCAAAATCTCATTTTCTAACCCATCATAGAATAAATTTTGAAATGCAACATTTATAACTGATTTCAACTGAGGACCCCTCTTAAAAGCAAGGAAACATACATTATTGCACTATTAAGGAGTGAAATTTTTTTTATCAAGAAATCTACTTACTGCATCATAGCCTGTAGATCAACCTGCTACAGCTGCAGAAACTTCATTTTGAGCTCATCACCAATACCCGATCAGGAGCTTAGTTCCTAGAAATCAATTTTCTGGGTCTGTGAAAAAGACATCAGCATCTGAATAGATATTCAGATATGGAATTTTTATGAGCCAGGTAGGTAAATAATTCTATCTAGTAATCACAATTCTTATGAGTTGAACTTTCAGTAGACACGATCCGAAAGAACATGGCCAAGTCTTGCAAAGACAAACAGTAAGACACAACACACAGTACAAGCAAACCAGACAGCATCAGGTACAAAAGGCGCAAGCAGGCGCGCACTTCATCAAAGTGGGCTCACTCCTTGTATATTAAACATTTTTACTCATGCATACACAACTCGTCAAATAAATGATCAACACATACAAGTCAACAAAGATCTAAATATATTATTTCCTATTAATAATATTCTACCAATAAAGCATAATGTCGTATAAATATCTTTTTCTTATCCCGCGCCACCAAAAATAATATCTTTTAACACACAGATCTTATTTTCTTCTTCCTTTTGTTTGTTTTCATATTTATTCTTTTAGCTAGGCTCTTAGCCACAATAAAGAGAGCTAAACCAATAAAGAACATGCACATAATCATACAAATTGACATTTCAAACAGACAACGGCGACTTTTTGTGCTTATGCGCTTCATGAGCTTAAGCACGCCTAATCAAAAGTGTCTCGCCTAGAGGTAATTAATTGCTAACAGCCCTGTGCTTGTGCCTCAGTGTCTAAGGCTTGGTTTTTTAACACTAGACACCATACCACCAAAAGAACAAAAGGTTTTACCAGAATCAGAAATTGCAGCCACTTCTCTCGGATAATATTTTTTAAACCATATCTATAATACAAAAAAGCACCGAGTCGCCTCCGTGACAATTATGTACGGGGATCTCGCTTGGTCTTTGGTTGCTACCCACTTCGGCATTAACGATACTATCAATAAGTTCTATGGTCTACAACGGTCTTATTGTCCACAAGATTGTTGAGACAAACCCAAAATTACTTGTAGGCACTTAGCTATTGAGACCCAACATTTGATAAATCAAGCACCAGGATGACAGGATCAAACTTGCAACGAGATTACAGAGAAATAATTGGTAAGAAATATTTAAAGCTTTATCATAGGAAGTTGCTTGTAAGGAACCAATCTAGAGTTCTAGCCTTCTAGCCCCTTAAAGTTATCACATAGATCAGAAGAAAAGGGGAAGACGATGACATATGTTCTGACCTCAGCAAGTTAGTACAAGAAAGAAAAGGAAAGGCTGTCACAAAAGAAAGGGTCTAGTGGCAAAATACAAGAAGGTAGTGATGAGCTGTACTGAAATCAAGTCAGGGTATACCAACAAATAGAGATATCAGATTATGAGGAAGCATTCAGGAATTGTTGCTCATTACAGTATTTGATTGGGAGAGATACCCTCTCGATTGTCGGTTATTTGTATAGGCATATTAGGGGATGGAAATGCTGAAAGGAGACAATGGCTACCTGAATGCTGCAGTAGTCAAGAAAGTCATTATGGTGAATATTAGACAAGAGAAAGAGAAAGAAGCCGGTGAGCCAGTGACACAATCAAATTCCATTAAAGAGAGATGACAAAACTGGAAAATGTGAATCATAAGAAAAAGTGATACTATGGCTGGCTCAAAAGTGACATTGCAACTCTTCCGAGTTAGGGTTATCTTGATTTGACCCATAATACCCAAGTCTTTTCTACCTCTCATTCTCTCTTATACATTCTTACTCTTCCACAGCAATCGACAAGCCGGAAACCAACATCAAACCCAATTGAAGATGAAGCTAACTTATTGATGGCAGGTTGTCCGTTCCTTCACCAACTTAACTACATGGAACTAAGTGTAACTGCCTAAGTGACACTACTCCGATTACTGATCATCATTCCATTCTTCCATAGAAAAGGCGACAAATACTAATTTATTACATGCAAGAATGATGTCAAACACTCTGATAGGGCGACAAGGCAAGCAGAAAATGGACTACGTAGAAACTTTACTGAATTATAGCTCAATATATCACAGAAAAAAGGCAGCTATTTTCATTGCAGAAGTATAAATAACATACTCAGCTAACTTTTGCTACTAGTTTCATGCTATATTCTGAAGACAGCTTTAACGATGGAAGAAGTACTGTTACAAGACCACATCTTAGAATCCAAGTGTGCAACCATAGTTCTGAACTTCTGATTTTCTTTATTTATTGATATCTCTGGATAGAAAGTACAACAATGCAGTGATTCGATTTTTCTGGCATTTGTTATCCCCTCAAGGCTCAAGCTTCCAAAGTTCAATATGGTACACGCTATCACACTGCCACTGAACTCAACAACAGATCAACAGAAGGGTCTGCTGCTCAAGTACATAATTTCACACTAAATCCATCATATACTCAATCCAATATATCTCACGTGAAAAACTAAGCTCGTGAACATAATGATCAAATTCACATCACATGATAAATGAGGAAGGAATAGTGGTTTAGAACATTTAATGTATCATCAAGCCTCCAAAGCATTCTTTGGGACTTTAGATAACTTGATCAGATAAATAGTAGCTTTTATTTCAACCTTGGTAGGACACACATGGGAACCTGGCAATCGGCAATCATGACTAAGAATTAAATCACTATGCTTTTATAATCTGAAGTTCCGGGGAAGGCGTCCAAATATACTCTGCATTTGCAGAATCTCTCTACCAAAGGCTTGATTGCCTGTCACCAGAAGCCCATTCAGAACACGATTGAAGGTAAACTTTGTAGGAATAAATCCTCTCTCCACCATCTGGATCAACAACCTACCTGCAACTACCAAATCGTCTGATTTCTTACTCACAAACGTGGAACTTATCAAGATGTTGTAAGTATCCCTATTTGGCAAGCACTCCCAAGCCCCCATCAGATCAAAGACATCCAAAGCCTTCTCAAATTCACCAGCTTCACAATTATATTTGATCAACAAATTACAAGTCTGAACAGTTGGATTACATCCATCATTCTTCATCAACCGGACAAACTCCATKGCCCTATCCATCTCCCCTGCATGACACAACCCCCTAATCAACACATTATAAGTCGTCGAATTCGGAACATACCCTTTCCTACCCATCTCCTCAAACAATTCCACTGCATTCTCAACAATATCCTTCTTACACAAGACTTGAATCATAGCATTATAAGTTGCAACATTCGGAAGAACCCCTTCCCTAGACATCTCCTCAAACAACCTCCTCGCTTTGGAAACCTCCCCTAGAACCCCAAACCCATGAACCAAAGTAGTATAGGTAACCACATCAATCTCACACTCCCTCTTCTTCATCTCCTTAAAAAACTCCCACGCCTCCCTCGATTGCCCGGCCCGAAAAAACCCTTTCAAGATCACATTATAACTACTCAATGTAGGGCTAAAACCCTTCTCCACCATCTCCCTAAACAARTCCAAAGCCTTAGGAGTCCTCTTAATCAAACACCACCCATTAGCAAGTATATTGTAAGTAACAACATCACACCCAAATTTACCCCTAAAAACCCGAAACAATTCATGGGCCTTTTCGACCCGTTTGGACTTACAAAGCACATCAAGCAGAGTATTAAACGAACTCAAATCCTGCACACAACCATGTTTATGCATAGACAAGAAAATGTCAACGGCCTTATCAGGTTTCCCAGAAAGAAGATACCTTTCGATGATGATAGAGAAAGTGAGAGGAGTGGGGCCCAGTTTGCGGGACCGGAGGCGGGAGACGAGACCCCACAAGGTGGAGAAGTCGCGCAGGCGGCCGGAGAGGTCGATGGCGTGGTGGAAGGAGGAGAGAGAGTGGGAGTAGTGGAGGTGGTTGTCGAGGATGGAGAAGAATTGGAGGGCTTTTGGGGCGTGATTCCAGAGGAGTTTGAGTGTTTGGTTGACGAGGGTTTCATTGAAGGGGAATTGTGGGGAGGTTAGGAGGGTCTTTGAGAGGGTTTTGGGGTCTTCTGTGGTCAGACGAGGTTGGCTAACGGTGGTGGAGAGAGAGTGGAGTGGTGGTTGTTGTGGTGGAAGTTGCGGTGGTTGAGAAGTGTTTTGAACAGTGGTGGTAGTCTTTGGAGTTGCATTGAGCTCGCTTTTTTTTTTTTTTTTGTTGATTTTGGCTGTTTCAGTTGAAGCTTCACTCATTGATTGTGTGAATGTGTGATGTTTGCTAATGACCCTAATGTTCATTGGCCAAGTATTTCCTCGTTTTTTGGGAAATTCTAGCTATATTCATGAGGTTTGGCATTTTCAAGGTGTATCAAACTTTTTGAAAGTTCTAAGTTGTGCCCATGAACAACTTTCGTTTAATCACCTATACCCTCCCCTAATTCTCTGTTAACATTTGTTAGAAACTGTTACTTGATCTTTTTTTAAAAAAAAAATAAATAAAATACTCATTTCCCATAACACCACACACACCTTGCTCTTTCTCTCGTGGCGACCACCATCACCACCTTCATGCACCACCCACCTTGCGACCCCACCCTCTTTCTTTCTCCTCTTCACCTTCGCCGACATACACCAACACCAACCCTTTGAACCCAACATCCAATACTCACCCTAACCACCCAGCAACTCAACCGCTTTCGCACCACTCGCTCGTACCTCTTTCCTTCGCCTTCACCCATACACCGTCACACGTCATCAACCTTTCCCAGCCTCACTCCCATCACTGTCGCCTGCCTTCGATTCCCATCACCAATCGTCACTATCAAACCTTGGTTGAACCGCGACTACTACCAAACCTTGCTCGATATCGCCATTTTCAGTGATTAAATTGCTAATTTGATTTAAAAAATATTCGAATCTTTGCTCAATTTGGATTATTTAGCGATTTGCTCGATTTGGATGGTGAATTTGATTAGGTTAGTGTGGTTCGATTGAGAATTGGTGGTGATTGGGGGGTTCGACAAGGGGTTGGGTCATGGGTAAGTTGTGGTTCATGGCTGGGCTTTGTGGCTAGGTGAGTTATGGAATAGGGTGTGATAGTCGTGGGTGGGTTGGGTTCGTGGCTGGGCTGCGCTAGGCTTCGCGGTGGTGTTCGTGGATGTGCTTTGTGGCTAAGGTTCGTGGCTAGGCTTTGTGGTGGTGTTCGTGGCTGGGCTTCGTGGCTAGGCTGGGGTTCAGGTGCGTTGGTTAGGATAAGTGGTGGGGTTGGTGGTGACGCTGGGGTAGTTGTGAGGAAGGAGGGAGGGGTTTGGGGTTTGGTGAGGGTTAGTGGTGGAGGGAAGATAGAGGATGTATGGTTTTTTATTTTTCAAAATTTATTTATTTAAAGTTAACGTTTTTTTATCAGGAAATTAATGGGGATTAGGGAGGGGTATAGCTGATAAAATGAAAACAGTTCATAGTTCATGGGCATAGCTTAAGAACTTTAAAAAGCTTGATACAGGTTGAAAAGTGTCACAAACCTCATGGGTATGCTTAAAATTTTCTTTTTTTTACTCACACCACTTTGAAAAAAACAGTTTCTCACATATTTTCGAAAAGGAAAAAAAGAAAGAATCATAGTTGGTTATGACTTATGAGAACATTGATTGCCTCACACTATCCTTGCACTTAGCCCCTGCCCCGTATCACACATACCCTCTCCTAGTGTTGCTGTGCATAATTGCAAATATCAAGTTGATTGCGTTGAAATCGCCCACTTTGGTTATGGTCTTATGAACATTGGCTCATATGATTGAAATTTTAAAATAAGAAATTGGCTAGCATTTAGAGGTATTAGTGAGTCATCCTTGTGATTTACTCGAACCGACTTGAAAAATTTTCATTAGTCAAGAATGTTATGTTTAACTGTAAAATTAGCAAATAGGCTTAAAATATGTTACTGTATTATGAATTTTTAGCATTGTATATTTATATTGATAGAAACTGTTGATAATTAGTCTAACAAAATAAGAAATCATGCTTATCATATTATGTTTTAAGAAAACTTTATTATTGTTATATGATTTTGGAAATTAAGTAGATATGCAACTTGAATATGATAACCAGTCTCGAAAATGTTTTAAGATGCAACTCAAATTCGAGTTAAATTCAAGAACTAAGCTTGGGATGTTTCGAACTTGGTTGTCTTAGGGTTTTAGACAGAAAGGATATAATATCTTTATTTGATACATCTTAATAACTAATTTTTAGGAAATTCTGTTTTCGGATAATTGAACACCGTTATAGGTACATTTACATGCATTTCATTATTCCAATCATGAAATCTTTAGTCCACCCTTAAGCAACAAAAAGAAAATCGAAACCAATTGAAAATGTTGGCTTATTTTGTTTGGTTTTAAGACTTTTGGCATAATAACATATATAGCTTTTGGATCCCGTTGTTTAAGCTACCCAACAAAGCACTACAAGTAGCAATATTTATGAACAAAAAAAGTACCATTTTTAAAAGTGAGTTAAATTTTAATTTTTTTTTTTAACATTGCATGTTCTAATCAATAAAAAAACCAATAAAATAAGAAAAATGATTTATGCAGCTTGTTTGTGAAAAAAATGCACGCTATATGAGACTTAAGCAGACACGACTATAGRTAGACTAAGTGRGTTGGTATAATGAAATAAAGTAAACTGCGAAATAAAAAGAGGGAAGAACACCAGAGATGGTGACGCGGAAAKCCCKYGYAWWAYGGMAAAAAAATTGCGCGCGGGTGGCTTTGAGTCCACCAATCCACTATATTTGGTGWAAATGCCCGTTTGATTACAGGGTACAATTGCTGATGACAACTGAGAGTTATGRTACGAAAACTATAGAGAATACTTAGAACAGTGAGAGGTGATAAACGTTGTTAATTTTGTGTGCAAAARGATTTCCATCTATAATTGAGGGTAGCTGCAATTGCTTCTGAATATTAAGGGAGTTGAAGCTGAAATCTCAGACCCACTTTAGAGATGATGTGTTTGAACGTGCTCTGCTACTTTGACTGGTCTGAACGAGTCGTGCAGGTAGTTTCACCCCTAAACTCACGTTCTCGACTTCGTGRAGCTAGATTTAAGGTTAGTGGGGCTCTAACTGGCATAGCTTCCAGGTARGTTGTTGTAACTACRTGCGGGAATCTAGGAGGTGGTTATGACGACATGTATTYTTGACTTTGACTTGTTCTCCACTTTCTTAGGCACGTGGGGAGTTTGTTGAGCTCTTTTCTCCTTGGACATAGACTCCTTGATCRTAGGAAACATTCTTTGACCTTGGCTTCTGCTAAAAGCTGGAAGGTACCAGTAACTACCCTAGCRGACTCGTGTACTTGACTAGCTAGCGCTGCCTATAAGCTGGCGATGTTTTTGAAGTTGTATTGACCTCTTAAGAAAATCGGGCATAACATAGCTCTTATAAATGAGGTTATGGAAGGGCAACATGTCACTCAAACTTCACTTCCTTGTCAAGGTTGCTTTAATCACTTCTTGTAAACATTATTTCTACAATAATCCTTTGCAAACCATGCTTATGCCAACTTCGGTTCCATTTATAGGACAACAAATGACATGGTTGGCTTAATATATTTAATTGTGTTTTTTTTTTTTTGATTTTATAAACGGTATATCACTTATCCACAAGTCTAACTCTTCCATTATAGTCAACAATATATAGTCATTCCCATCTATCTCATACCCCAAAACTAAAGAGTAGAAAACTACAAGGATTACTTTATTTGCCAATTTGATACTTTTTTTATAAATGTGGAGAAGTGGACACACAAGGTCGGAGGATTGAAATCTCATGATTTATGAAGAATGTTAATCATGCAATTAGAGCATTCGAGTACATATGAATGATTTTTTCTAGATGAAGAGTTGATGAAAAATTAAAAATGCATAAAAATGTACTCCATGTTTAGTATTGAGTGTATTTTTTCCCTAAAAAAATTAAACGTATTTAAAAAAATTTACACGATGTGAGATTAATCTTTTATGTCAAAATAAATATTGCACAAAAAATATAGCAATTAAGGCATTAACAAAACAAAAACACAGTATGGGTTGTACACAATTCGACGTTATAGGCTTATAGCCACGACAAAACACAAATATGTCTACCATAACGCTATCTTGTTTAACTTTTCTTAGTTTTTTTAAAGAAAAAAAACTTTTGAGAGGTCATGTGTAAATATTTTTGGGTGTTATAAGGAGACACAAGGGCGGGAATGAGAATCGATCCGATGATCTTCTGAATCGATACAGAAAAAATTTAATCACTTAATGTATCCTCACTCTCACAAAATACGAAAATTAAATAATGACAATTAGTTTTATTTTCTCACAAAATACAAAAAATTAAATTAAAAGAACATCTACAATCAGTGAATCACAACTACAAAGATGAACTTGTCAATTGGGCCAACACAAGATAGGAGCACATATTTTGTCCAAAGATTAACTTACACATGTGAATCAGCCTTAATTAAACATCACATTATTTTAGCATCGAGAAAAATATATTTTGTCCTAACCTGAAATCGGAAAAAAAACTCTATCCATGATTAAATCTGTTTCTTCGATAATAATATAGGTACATTTTATGACACATAATCTACTATAATACCTTATATATTAAGAAATTCTTATAAACTCAGTTGACTCGATACATTATAATTGACCTAAAAATAATCCAAACTTGATAATTCAAGATACCCCTTATTTAAAGTTTGAATTCAAGGCAGCCCAATAGAGGAAACAACAAAATAGGATTAGTCTACTTCGAGTACAAGTCTACGAGCTACAAGGGAAGTTGCGAAGGTAAGTCCGATTATAATATACGAAGTATTACTAACGAGCGTGCTTGCTTATTGGGCTGTTAAATAAAAAATTAAATACATTATCTAAACTGATACTTTGTATAAAATTTAAAATACATATCAAAATAACGCGTCAATAAGTTTATATTCATTTAATATTTGAACTTTTTAATTATCTGATCTAATGCATCCGGGTCTTTCCCGGCTCGTTAATTTTTGGTTTATAACAAAAACCGTGTTGACAACTTGACACAGTGGCGGCTTAAGGTTTAACCGCAACAATCTTAACTTAACCAACAAGTTGTGTGGCCCACTCTTCAACAAATCCCACACTTTCTCCTCTCTATATATTTAAAACCCCCTTTTCCACTTTCAATCACAAATTCATTTTCATTCAAACCCCATTTTTTAATTCTCCCTGTTTTACACTCTCTCAAATCTCAATCAAATTCACCCCAAAATCACAACAAATACCACACAATCATGAGTTACTACAATCAGCAACAACCCCCAGTTGGTGTTCCTCCTCCTCAAGGTAATCTCTTCTTCCCCAATTTTTGCGTTCGATTTTAACATTTCTTGATTTGTTTGATTTTTTTTTATTGATGAATTTTGTGTTGTGTTTGAAATTGAAGGTTATCCGCCAGAAGGGTACCCGAAAGACGCGTACCCACCACCCGGGTACCCGGCCCAAGGATACCCACCACAACAGGGTTACCCGTACCCGCAACAGGGGTACCCGCCGCAGCAATACGCTCCTCAGTACGCTCAGCCTCCGCCGCAACAGCAGCAACAGAGTGGTGGCATGGGTTGCATGGAAGGATGGTAATTTCACTCAATTTCTTTGATTATTTTATTGATTTTTTAGTCTAATTTGTGTTGTTTTTTATTAGATCTGAAAGAAAGATTTGATTTTTGTGTCATGTGAGTGAAAAAGATTTGATCTTTAATTGCTGTTTTTGCTAACTCTAAAGTACTAAGTTTAACTCGGGTGAGTTGACTCGGTGGTTTTGATGTCTCCGTTGATCATGGCTGGTTGTTTGGTTATTTTTGGCCATTTTTTCCTTTTTTAATGGGCGGAGTGAGAAATTGCCCTTTTTGTGTGGGTCTGTGGGGAGGGTATAATTGGAATTTCAATGGTAATTGTGGAGTTGTGATCAAGATTGAGATATTTAGCCCTTCAAGACATTGCTACAATTAAATATGTCGTAATTAGGCTGATTTGTTAATACTGGACACAAGTTTGAATTTTTAATATTTTTAAATAAATAGCTTTGAAATATGGATTCTAGATTCTAAGAGGAGAATACACCCAATTGTGTTATTCATCCGGAGTTTTTTGGTTTTAATAGCCAAGTATACGTTGATTTAACGAACCGACATCGTGTCCTTCATCACATTAATTGGTACTTGTGGTCGTTGTATTTGCTACGCTTGAGATCACTTGTCTCATGTAATGTTTCATGTTTTAATTATCCATTCACGAGGGGAACATTCAAGATTGTTAGCTATGAGTTGGACAATTCGAGAGGAACTGTTATGAGATGATGTTGCCTTTTCTGCATGTTTTTGTTCAGTTTTATCATATGGATGTTAATTGTTCATGAAATAATGTTGTCCTTACAACTAGAAGCATCGAGGTTAATTTGCTGCCCCCTTATGCTATCATAATTCATAACTCCCCGATTCATAGTTTTAGATCCCCTTGTCCTAAGTTGTCGTTTTTTTTTCCTCGTAAAATACATTGCATTATTGCATTAAGGGGAAATTACATGGAGGAGAATGTCATTAGTTGGAGAACTTATATTCCGATTCCAGTGATATATTTTATGTGGGTGTTGATTGTTTGAACCTATAATGGAAACCCTCTACATCATTTTTTTTTTTTTTTTATATAGATGTATGGAGTATATCCTTTTTTCGTTGTTTCCTTTTAGGTCAAGTACATGAAATTATTGACAGAATATTTTTTCTCTGGTTTTGCTGGAAGTTGTTTTGGTTAGCTGGAACAGAATGGGATTTTCTTTAATTTGGTGTGTTGCTGTTATACTCAGCTTTGGATAGATGTCTATCTTTGTTCTTGATACCTTTCAGCAGTTGGTGTTAATTGTTGAATTTTATTATTTTAAGATAATTAGTTTGCTGATTAAAAAAAGACTAAAGTGGTTTGTTTTACTGGCTTGATCAATAATTCAACGGACATTTGATATACAGTGTTGTTAGATATAGGAGCGACTTTGATCTCAACCCTCATTTCTTTTATTTTTTAATATTAATATAAATATAATAATTGTTATTAGTTGAATTTAAGTAATGTGCATTTAGTTTACTAACTAGTGCATTAGCTTGACTGTTGTAAGTTGAGATTGATTATTAAGTTAGGGTTAATTTTTTTAATATAGTTCACTGCCTGAACTTAGCTGTATCTATAACGCTATAACGGCTATAAGGGAATGTGATCAGTTTGAATGGGGCAGTTATGGATGTGTCCTCTGGGTGCATTCCAAGTCTTGTTTTTGGAAGTTTGATATATATATACTGGGCAGTGTTTATCTAGCCAGGTTCTTTGAAGTCTCAAGTCTTATGATCTTATCCGTTGTTTCAACATACTTCATCACATCTCTTCATTGACCTCCATTACTTTAATAAACAAGTCGCCTTTCAGTGCTTGTGCATTCTTAATGCTCTATTTTGTCAGTTAGACAGTCTTTTGATGCATGTCGTAGTTAGGGATAGCTAATTACTTTCACGTAATCGGTCACGTAATGGTATTACAACTACTACCTACATCCTTTTTTTATTGGTTTGGTGTATCCACAATTATTTTATAGATGAACCACATTTTTGCAAGTGTGGTTTGACATAGCTGTCCCTTTTGTTTTGTGAAGGGACCGTCAATCTATTGCTATGATTTATTGTTACTCCGTAATTCTTATTCTATGTGGATGTGTCTGTTACTCTGGGATTCGAGAAGATGGGTTTATTGTTTAGCCCAGGAATCATTTTCCTGTTCCATATCCAAGACTCCAGATATTGTTTTTGTTTACCCATTGATCAATAATTATTTTTGCTGAACTTACAACCTTGGAATAGATTAATGAAATTAGCGAACTCACTTTAATTTATGGAGATGGAGCGAGTAAAGACCACAATTTGCTTTGTTGCTTTGTCATTTATTGTATTTTAATATTTCCCTATCTTCCTGAAAATCGAGTTTTGTACATGTGCTCACTGTTTGTTCTTGTCTTTGGCAGTTGGCTCTTTGTGTTGTTTGCTGCCTGTTGGATGCCTGCTTCTGATCGACGCAGCTTAGTCCCAGTGATGAGTGATTGATATAAATGGCTGAAGATTTTCGCCAAATTATTGGGCAGTCATGTGGAATTGAAAAACTAGAGTTTGCTCCGTGTCATATGTAGTTAATTGACTCGATTCCCACCCCTCTACCCCTCCCAGTTCTTAAATTGTTTTTGGTAAATAATTTGAATCTTTGTCCCAGAAAAGTTTGGTTGCTCTGTTGACTGTTGTTGGTTTGCAGAGCTTCCTCGAGCAATTGTTGATTACAACAAATTATATATGAATCTTAGCTTTGTGTACCTCAGAAACCGCAGCATTGTGATGTCTTCTTAATTGTTTTGCATTGAGTGTATGTTTGCATCTAAAAATGGCTATTATCATTCTACAATGTAGAGCGACTGTTTTTAACAACCTATTACGAATATACGATACCATATATGGAAGCTGATATGGGCGTGTTGCGCCCACAGCTATGTCTACAACATTGAACTACAGCCTTAGTGATGGCAAGGTGTGCGACTGTGCGCATATCAGCTCCCGAGTTCGTTCCAAAAGCATTGTCCTAGACCCTAAAGAAAATAGTGCAACTGTGCAAGATATGCTATCAGTGCTGTGAGCATCTGACTGGTATACTTGTCTGTTTTTTTAAGTGGAAACATGCATCAGATAGTTTTGCAAATAAAAGTCAATTTTGAGCAATGGAAGATTGATGATTAAGATTTGATGGTAAGTGGTCAATTCTAGTTTACGTTGATGTTTTGTGTTGGAGACTTGCATTGGACTCACTCCAATTTTTTAGATATTTCATGTGATTGTGATTCCAAGTTCTAARGGTKCTTTTGGTTTGTCTTTTTATATTATAATTATTTACTGCATTCGTTTCTTRTTATTRGTAACTRTTATTTTGATTACATTTTAAAGAGAAYATTTAAGTGGTTTACGAGAAAATTAGGTAGCATAAATTTTAGAATCGTAACGTATCATCTCATTTTTGTTTGTGTTGAAATTATTTTAAATGCTTMTTAAAATGAAAGTTGTGTGTAAAAAGAAARAGAGAAAGTATTTTAAAATTATTTTAAGCAATGAGTCAAGMTTTTCAAACAATTGGATTATTGATAATTTGATACTTCTTTCCTTTTAGGCAATGAGTCAAGTTTTACAAACAATTGGATTATTGATAATTGGGGATTACTATTTGAAGTCCACTTTTACTAGAATCAAAGTCCACCTTTCGTGTAAACTTTCCATATTACCCTTGCCCCTAACATATACTCACCATCACCAAGCCACCTTGCAACCATCGTCTTGACCTCACGTCACGCCTACAACCACCTCACCTCAACCACCAGGCCAACAACAAATTAAAGCAAGACTTCGCATTTTTTTAAGGCCATGGACGCTTGACCATGGTCGCGTCGCCATGGTCAAGCGTCCATACTAATCAAAGTCCAAAAAAAAAAAAAACAACAACCCAACGCCTGGCCTAGGCGTTGGGCCCATGGTGGCTACGCCCGTGGGCTTGACGCCTAGGCCGGGCGTTGGGTTGTTGTTGTATTGCTTCGGATGGTTCTTGTTGGTATGTGGGAGTATCGTAAAGTCGAGGGCGTTGTCCTCGAACCCCCATACAAAGTTATACGAAGTGGGAGTACG
Organism: Bassia scoparia; assembly: GCA_008642245.1. Lineage (NCBI taxonomy): Eukaryota > Viridiplantae > Streptophyta > Magnoliopsida > Caryophyllales > Amaranthaceae > Bassia > Bassia scoparia. Next base: position 15,057 of record SNQN01001088.1, read on the forward strand.
ACATACAACAAATTCAAGGCATCAGACTAACAGTTAGGGAGGTGGAGTAGGGGAATGGTGGTGGTGTAATGGTGTTGGTGGTTAGGGAGGTGGAGTAGTGYAAGGGCGCATTCGAAAGTTCACATGAAATGTGGGCTTCGATTCCAGTAAAAATGGACTTCGTTTAGCAATCTTGATACTTCTTTCCTTGGCCACCTAGTTGAGGGGTCGGATATAACAAATGCTACTTCATTTACCACACTAGTAACTAGTTACACTAGTAAGTAGTAACTAACTAACTACTAACTAGTATAGGGATACTTATACACTTCAATTTCGTTAATAGAAATTTGATATACTTCTCCCGTTTTTTTTGTGGCAACATTTACTAAATTTGGAAATATCAAATTAGTGGCAATAAATGTTTTTTTCCCTCTTTGCATGTTATTTTTTTCTATCTCACTCCTCATCACATATCTCATTTTCTCTCTCTATCGTTTTCAGTTTTCACACTCACATCTAAATTTTGCCTAGGAGTTTGTGTAATACTCTTTGTTACTATTAAAAAGAAACGGGGGAGTAGTAGATTAATGAATCTAGGAGTGCCAAAATCATTAGATTCTAGTTATATTGACAATTAACAATCTTGCTATCTTCACCATGTCCAATTTGCTCACATGTTTGGGTGTTTAATACTATTTCTCTGTATCAAAGAAAATTACACTTTCCTAAACATAATATATACGAGAGACATTTTATTAAAATGTAACACTTTTTGATACGAGAAAGTAAATAAAAGAATTATACAACAAAAATCATAGATGCCTGATAGTCTGATTCTAGTCACAATGTGGTATGGGGATATTCTCTTTTAAACTTAGGGCAATAATTGAAAGGATTTGATAGTAATACTTCTTCCACAACAACG